>UCOM01001708.1:0-35000 GCA_900474385.1 Ormyrus pomaceus
CCCCCCCCCCCAGCTCTAATCATATTGCTCCACTGGATTAATTAAGCAGAAAATGCAGAAAATTAGTCTCCCCCCTCCCGCGCTATTATAAAGCCATCTAATAAATTTAGCACGACTTTGATATTGCGCGCAGAGCTTTTAGCCCGTTCGCCTCTCCTTTATTATTAATGCAAATCTCATGTTAATGCTGACGACCCCCCCACTAAAATTTGATTTATATATTAAAACGCCGAAATAACTATTTTACGGCCAACTTCTAAATTATTATCCCGACAATAGCTAAGCGTTTATGACCGCAGTTAGGAATTTATGATACGCGTCCTATCCGGCGCATCTATCATCATTAAAAAATAAATATTTCCCAACCGGTTCCGATCGCTATCTGGAAACGTACACAGTAAACAGAATCGAATACCGATAAAAAAAAAAAGACGACTTGTCGGCTAATTGACATCGTTCCCCGACGTGCTTATCGCGGTTAAAAAAAATAGCCGCCTCGTGAAGATTTCAACCCGTACGGTTTGATAAAGCATATGTCAGCGGAAGATCAGGCGGACCAGTGTAATGAGAGACAAGGCTGTATTAGCCCGAGTACAGGCGTCGAATTCGAATTTGCGTCGGGCATTATAGAGCGAGAGCGGCCCGACTTGGGTGTTACCGAGTTTGTAAGGGGAAATTCTAAGGCGATGGCTTGCCGTCTAATTATAGCTTATCCGCCGTTCGAGCGGGAGAGTCGAGGTCTGAAGCGCCGCACACCGCCGCGCCAAAGTCAATCCGGACTTGACTCCTGACCGCGCGCTTTCTCGGTCACGTGACAAGCGCGCGAGAGCGCTCGTTCGCCTCGACGATCTATTCTCGAATTCGATGCACTCGGCGAGAGAGCGAGGGCTCCGCGGGGCTGGAATTTCTCGCGCTTCCCCCCCCTCCCCCCCTCCGCCGACGCGTCGAAGCGTTATCTGCTCGGAAGTGGCGGTTTTATTTTTATATTTCGCGGGCTACTGAGGAGCCGGCGTTTTTAAAAGCGAGACTGCACGATGACAGCTACAGTTACAGGCCGCAAAAATAGAACGACGGCCGCTCGCGAGTTTATGGATTCAGCAACATTCTTTATATATATATATATATAGGTATATATATATGTATACATAAGCTCCTCGCCGCCGCCACGTGCTTTCATGGCTTACCTTACGATCGGAACCATAGCTTAAAACTGTTACCGTCTCGTAAAACAATAACTTTGTTGAGGTTAATGAAATTTCTTTACGAGCGGAGGGGGGCTTTAGTATTCGCCGTAAACAATTCTTTCTCGAAATCGGTACTATAAGCCGCCACCGTATATATATATATACCGAAGCGAAGAACTTTCGACGATAATGGCGTAAAAACAAACTACGCTCTCGAGCGCGCGCGGCTCTCTCGCTCTCTATCTCTCTCAAAACGAAATAAAATTTATATCGGCCGCCGAGTAGCCAGGTATTTTATACAAAGAAAATATTAATTCATTCCCCCGCGCGCGGCGCGCTCTAGTTTTGGGCCGGGCGATTGTGCCGTAAACTTTAGTCGCAGGCAGTATGCCAAAATTTTCATATCATTTAAGTAGGGGGAAACCCCCCCCCCCTTCCCCCGCTGAGATACTGCGTGCGCGCCATTTGCTCTTTTCCCTTTTTGCTCCTTGTAAAAGCACATAAATCTCCCATCCGCTTTTTCCTTCTTCGCTCTATTATTCATCAGGCGTAGTTCGATGGACTCCCCCCGGTCGCGGCCGCCGCAGTCGCCGCCGCTGCTGCGTCCTTTTCGCGCTCTCTATCTCCTCGCGGACGTCAGACGCGGTTTTTCGAATGACGCGCGCGAAATTATGTCATTAGGCGGCAGAGCCGTAAAAGCCGCGAGAGAGAGAGGCAACTCTTTACCGGGGGGGATCAAATCGTCGCGCCTCGACGTCCGATATTTATGATTCGCGGAAGGTAAAGTCTGCCGCGGCAAGATAAGTGGCGCTGGGATTCCGAGCAAAAATCTTTACACGTACGTCAGGAGCCGGCTGCTATAACGTCTTGAAGAGAGAACGAAAGAGAGAGAGAGAGAGACGGAGAGATTACGGGAGCGCGAGAATTCGGGGCACGTCGGCTCGCGGCTTTTCGGCAAAGCGAAAAAACGTGTTCGCTCTCGCGCGAATTTGACTCGCAAAGGATATTCAAGTTTTGCCGCTCTCGCGCCGCTGCACCACTATTTGGGCCTCTTTCCCTCCCGCGCCGCAGACTAACCGGGTCGCGAGCTTCGAATTCGCCTATAAATCTCGCTAATCCGCGTATTCTCCCGAGAAATATGAGAACGCGGATAAGAGGCCGAGGAAGCGCCGCCGGCCTGGGAGGGAGAAGAAGGAGGATGAGGTGGAGGAGGAGGAGGAGGCGCCGAGACCACCATCGAATTCTCGCTCTTTTCCACCCTATTTTCCATGCCTCCGTTCGTAATCGCGCCCAGCCAGGCCGCGCCGACCAGTTATATTCCACTCGCGTACTCGCGCCTAAAGCCTCCCTGTACCTTCATTTTCTCTCCATTGCGAAGATCGACCTATAGCTATACGGCAGAAGCAATTGCGAAAATATATCGCCTCGCGCCGGGAAAAATCCCGGCCTTATATTCTGTTATGGCCTTTGGCCGAATTCCTTTTCGCGAGCTTTTCCTCCTCCGCACATACACACCGTTACAGCTGTACGGACGCTCGGGGAGAATTATTGTCCGGGGGAGATGAGAAACTCCGCGCTACGACGCGCTTCGCTTTCTACCCTATCGAGCTACAATTTTTCGTGATTTATTTTTTCTTAATAGCGGCTTTTCCGCTCAGCCACTCTCTTCTCCGCGTCGCTGGTTTCGTTTTTTTTTTTTTTTTTTTTCATTCCGTTTTGTTACCGTAAATTTTTTTCAGGTATACATTACCTCTCCTCGTTGGTTTGGGCCGAGTGAAAACCTTAACAAGATCCGCGGTTTGCCAGCGCTTACCTTCGCCGGCAAAAGCGCCGTAATTTTTCGTGTGCTTTTCTTACTTCTAGATGTGATATATATAAAAAACTGTACATTGCACAGACACAGCAGAGCGACGCAAAAAAATACCAGCCGAGACGGGGAAAAGAAACGTATAGCGAAGTGCAGGAAAGCGCTCGAACCAAAAAATAATATAAAGCAGAGGAAAGTGTAACGTCAAAAGCATCGCTAAATCCATGTTAACGGGGAAACTGAAAACACAAAACAAAACAAGTCCTCCTGCGCCGCAGCGAGTAATGGATGATTTTAAGCAAATGAACGAGTGCTTACGCGGGAAGCGAGAGATACAGTCGAGAGAGCCGAGAGAGAGACTATAGCGGAGTGCGCGCACACACGCACAAGTCCCGGCCTTCCATCAGCTCGACTACCTCTCGACGTGCGGGGGGGGATGGGGTAAAATTCTCCTTGATAAAGTAAACACCGCCGCGGCATCCGGGGAACCCGGCCGTCGCGCCCGTGGCGCTCCCCCTCCCATCACGTCGGATAAAAATGCAAACTCGAAAAATAATGGCGGCCGAAGTGCTAAGTAAATTTGTTGCTGCTGCAGCGCTTTAAGAACTACGACTTTCTCCCGTGTTCTCCCGCCCGCGATTCCGGGCGGGCTGAGAGACGCTGTGAAAAACAAAGCGGCTACAATATGTACAGCGGCGCTGCGACTGGAAAACTCGACTGATACAGTCACAATTAGCCACAACAAGCGATATATCCAGAGGAGGCGAATGCGCTTAGGCTTTTCGTCTGCTGTATCCATCGTCTCCGCGAGGCGAGGCTTTAATTTCGTTCGCCGAAAAATATGCAGAACTCTCGTCTCTCGAAAAAAAAAGAACAAAGCCACAACCGCGAGAGAACCGAAGTTCTGCAGATTCTTCGAAGGAGACAACGGCAGACGTTCGCATTTTCCAGCCGGACGGGGGAGAAAACATGTATAAAAAACACAAAAGAACGAAAAGAAGCTTATTATTGCACAAAACTATAACAAGCCAAAGGATCGCTTGGACGGAGGGGGGTTGGTTGTTTGTCGACGAACCGTAGATGATGGTAAGGTGGTGGTGCTCGAGGTGGGTATCGTTGCCGCTCGGCTCGGAGCACACGTACTCGCCCTCGTGTCTCTCCAGGGCGGTGGTCGCCACGAGGGTGCTGGACTGCATGCCGTCGAGCACCTTGGGCGGCTCGACGTGCATGATGCCGCTGGCGAGATCCTCCAGCAGCTGCCCGTTCCGCTTCCACATGATCTTGGCGCTGAGCGGCACATCGCTGCACGTGATGTTCCAGGGCTCGCCGTCCCGCACCGCCGTTACACCCGTGTATTTCACTTTGGGGAGATCGGAAGTCAACGAGAGACAGAGGCAACGGAGGACAGAGGAAACAACAAGAATATATATATATATATGTGTGTGTGGGTGTGGACGACGGAAGAGAAAGTTCCCGGAGCACGTCGCCGTCGACGGCTGCTGCGGGAGGGAGGGTCGTGCGCGCGGCTCGATAGCCGCGGGGATTAAATGGCTGCGCGTTTTAAGGCACGGCGCAGCACAACCTTTCGATCTGGTTCAACCCTGCCCCCAACCCCGTTTAATGCTTTCCGCCGTCCCGCGTAAATCTACGGGTATTTATGCATTCGTACAAGCTCGATTAAACCGTTGATTATGCACGTTGCTCCGCCGGGGCTCGCTGCTAATTCATTTTTATGCGTGCCGTGCCTTAATCGCATCATTTTTAATTCTACTCTCAGCCTTCGGTGCGGCTAAAGTGTGTCGGAGCCGCGAGGTGCAGTGTGTGTTGTGCGCCGTGCACGCGAAAAGTTTATAATTCTTTTCGAGTATCAAGGGTGTTTTTTTTTCCTTTTTCAGCAATATATTCGCTGCAAGGTAAATTCGCCAAGATTATAATTTTCCTCGAAGTTACAAGGGAAAACAGGATGCTCGGGGTAAAGAAAAACATTCTGCAGTCGCGCACCGCGGCAAAAAGGGAAACATTTGATAACATTCCAAGAGCGAGATTTAAGAGATCCACGTTCCAGCAGTCCGCGCGAGCAGAAAGATTTATAAAGGACAAGAGAGCGCGAGTTTTTTTCCCTCCAGATCAATACTCCCAAGAGAGAAGTGCATAATCAATTAAAGCTCGCCTCCTCGTCATCCCCCATTGCTATGAATCCGAAAGGGAGAGGGGGTTAAAATATTGGAACTTTAAGAGAATAGGCGTCCGCCACATTCATTCCATTAAATACCGCAAAATCTCCTTCGCAAGGAACGCCTTTGAATGCCCAAGCAGAAAGCCATTTCAGTATTGAATGGCACTTCCTTTTAGCACTCGTTTATCATTGAAATTGCGCCAGAGTACAATTTACTAAATTCGAGCTCTCGCCGCTCTCTCTTTTTTTTCCGAATCCTAATACGATGCCCGGAGAAAGAAGCGTACAATGGATCCAACGATCATCACTCACCCTCCCTGCAAGCTCTGTCAGAGGGAAAAGTCAATAATCAATAAAAAGTTCATGTATCAAAGAGGCAAAAAACAACATCCCCGTCGGGGGAAGTATAAATCCAGCAAGAAACACAGAGGCAGCGGAAATTTAGCAAAACCAGAGAGAGAGAGAGAGAACACCGAGCGAATGAACTCGCGTGAAACATGCTCTCCCGGCGAAAGAAAAGTCAATAAGGCCGAGCCGTCGTCGTCGTCGGCGTCGGCCGCGCCTTCGACCGATCGAATTGACGCCGTCCGTCGTCGGCCGCCTACCTACGAGAGACACCTGCCTTTTTCGAAGCCAAGTGGCGACTTTTAAGGCTAATTTTAGGCCGATTCGACAGTAATCGTCGATTCGCGTGAAATTAGGCGCCGCGACTAGATTTAAAGTTCGCCGCCGCGTTTCTTTTGAAGAATCGAGACGTAGCCTCGAGCCATCGTAAAAGCGCTCGGGGGATATATATTTTTAGCCGACTCGTTGATTCGCGGCGGAAGAAAAAACGGCGATGCTGGTGTATTTTCATTGAAGAATCGCGGCCGCGAGTTACTCTCGGCCGAAGTGGGAGCCTTTAAATTTTCCAAAAGTGCTTCGATTCGACGTCATTAGAATAATTAAAATAGCAGTATCCGTATAACCGACGGACGAATAATCGTAAAAAATCTCTCTGATTAATCGGACGAGAAAAAAAAAAGAGTAATTTCGTCAGCTCTCACGCTAATTAACATTCCGATATGAAGTTAATTGAATTTTGATTCCGCCGCGCTGCCGAAATTTAATTAATTACATTTAATTAATTTCCATTTCAGATTGCGCGCTGCAAACAAATCCGCTTCGCGTTCGCGAATAAAATCCGATTCGAAATGAAAAGCCCCCCCTTCCGAGAAAGAATCCAATCGAAGCGATGTTAAGCGTCAATTAATGCATCGGCGTATATAAACAAGGAAGCCAAGCCCGACCGCCCCCCCGCTGGCGTGTCACACAGTGGCAATGGCCCGGTCTGTTTCGCTCCGAAATAAAACTGGCTGCAAACGTATATAGGCGGCCAGCGACTGACCGTTTCTCTGACGTCGATGACGCATGAAACAATGACGCAGAGGAACAACGGGGAGAAAGGCAGCTCTCGGCGTGATGACTGTAACCGCCGTATTTATCTCTCTGCGGCTGCATTTCGATAATATACAGAGAAGCAGCCGCCGCCGCCCCGAACTTTGATTCCTTTCGTTGAAAAGGGAACGAGAGAGAGAGAGCTCTTCGCGGTGATCCGCGTACGTGCCTGAGAATAATTGACTCGCCGATATACACCGGAGCTGATAAAATCGGAACAAACAACAAAGATAAAATCACGCGGAGCCTCGAAATTATTATCTAATTGAATAAACTCAATTGTCCGATATATATTCCCGTTTTTTGGGCGATTGTTTCGGATTGCTTCTCGCGATACAAATATTATTCCTGCGACTGGCATTAATCACGTTTTAGCAAAATATTGATCTTTTGAATATTCATTAATTCTCAGCCTCGTCAGTGTAAATGATGAGAGACCGGGGATTTCAGCTGAATTCAGGCGTATATCTGATTAATGACGCACCCGACGATTCCGTTTTCAGTTATATCAAAGAGCAAATTCTTCGAGAATCTCGGCAATCGCGCTCTTGATAAGATATATTTCATTGCTTTAATCGCGGCGAGAACGTTTGTTTTTCAATCTCGCCTCTGCATCTCGGATTGTACATTAAACTCTCGGCGATAGTTCCGATGAAACCGCGCTTCTAATTAACGAAAGAGCCCAGAAATTCAGGAAAATTCCTACGCGCGCGAACAAGGTTAATCGAACGGTGCTTTCGCGCGCGCGGATAAACACAATTTGCAAATTAACAAACTCGCCGCGCGAACCGAGGGGAAGCGAAAGAAAAAAAAGAGCCAAACGACTCGTAGATCGCAGGCGGAAAAAGAGGCTGCGATGACGTCAGAAGGCGAACCAGCCTATTTTTCTCCGCCGCCACGAAGGCTTTTCGAATCCCACTCTGCCTTCGGGACGTCGATGACGCATCGTCGGCTCAGACGAGTCTCGCGCGCGCTAAAGAGACTGGAAAATCGATCGAGACGTGTTTTTGCTCGACGCTCGGATACATATGCAAGACGATTTGGCCGAGAGCGCGAACGACGAGGCGAATTTTGACGAATTCTCCGCTCTCTCTCTCTCTCTCGCCCGCAATTCGGCCAGACGCGGCGAGGAATCAATTTGCGGAGAGTCGAGCGAGGCAGTCGGCGATGAAAGCCGTACGATTATTCGCTCGCCCGGTCCATTTATTAGATTATTTACGGCTGTATATTATTCTACGCGGAATTTCCATCTTGGAACGAGTGGCGGGGAAAAGTAATGGATGGTAAAAATGTTATTGGCCTATTTTATTTGAGAAAAAGGCATTTCCAACTATATACTGTTTTTCCGTCGAGTTTGAGAAAAATATCAGATAAAGTCGTCAAACGAAAGACGTGCGTAAAATCCTTTAGTGGAGTACGGATATATTTGACGTGTAAACAATGGCAGATAAATCCATCACAAAATGTTTGATCTGCTCGTTTCTATATTTAATTCTCTCAAACTCCGCTCGAACGAAGAAAGTTCAAGTGCCACTGGTTAGAGCCTCTCCGAGAAACCTTGAACGGAGTGAATTCAAGTTCCTTTAAAATAAAGCAGACACACCTCGCCAGAGGCGAGAATTTTCATTATTAAAAAGCGAGGCTTGGGCGTCCCCGCGCATCATCGAGCATGCAGAAAATTTTCCAAGGCTCGCGCGATATGCCTTCCTGAAACTAAATAAACCTCGCGCGCCAGCCTAGTGGAAAGTATAGTAATTTCAAGAAGCAAAAGACTCCACGCGGAGCGTCTAAAATTAGCGACCAACGCTTCTTTTTCGCGAGAAGAGCAGAAACGATTCCAAGTACGGGAAGAAGAACTCGAGGCACGCGAGAAGCCGAGAGAGAGAGAGAGAGAGAGAGTTTGCAGCGAGAGAATAAAGAGTCTGCGTTAGTTGGTAAAAAGAAACGCTGATCGCCGACGACGAGTGTAAGTTGGCCAGCTCTCGCGCGAGTCAACGCATGCGTCGGGTGTGCACGCTGGCTCTCTCTCTCTCACACACACTCTTTCTCGGAGCGCTCCTCAGGAGGCTCTCTCTTACACTCGGAATCATTGAAATTTTATTCGCAAACACGATCGGCCGCACCACTACAGCGGCGCACACTCGCGCCTCCCTTCGTTTTGTTCCCTAAATACACTTCTCTGTCAAGGACGCGGCGTCGTCCGTTAGGGTATTATACCGACCAGACCCGCCAAGATTGATTTTCTTCGAAACCTGATTTTACTTGCCTCTGGCGAGGGAACGATTCCACAATGAGTCGAGGCAGGAAAACCTGCATATCGATTATCGCCGATAAGCGGACAGAGAGCAAAAAAAAAACACTTGCTGCCGCGATCTGGAGGAAAGAGCGGAGGATCGATTGAATCGACGAGACCAGCGCAGAATGCTCGAGTTTCCGTGAAGCTAGAAAAAAAACTCACTCTCGCCTTGGTTTACATAACTCGCGCTGACAATGGGGGAGAGACCCTGCCTCCATTGGGCAGGAAGTGGGCCTCGAGAAGGCTGTGTGTTACTCGGGCAGAGCGTGGAAAACTCACCTGAGTGCACCTCGACGAGGGTGCAGGCTAAATATAGCAGGCCGAGCATCACGAAGGCAGTCTGGCTCTCCATCTCTGCTTGCTGTCGGTGCTGCTGCTCGTCTCCTCCAGCTCCGCGCACGTCGTGCTAACCTCCGTCACACGGGCTCCTCGCCTCGAGGTCGTCGCGAGAGGCGCGCGGATAGGATGCGCACAGTCGTCGGAACGGACGGTACGGAGAATGGACCTGCCCCTTTCTAACCTCAAAGCTCTCTCGGTGCTGCTGCTGCTGCTTTGCGCGCGTCGCTCTCGGACTACGTCTCACTCTCTCCAGCTGCTCTCAGCTGCTTCGCGAAACGAGCGGGCCCGACTGTCAAGTCACTCGGAGACTTTGTCGCTCCTACACAACAATGCCAGAGCACGCCAGTCGGTGACGTAGCCCCCCGAGTAGACACAATATCTCTATAGAGCCGAGCGAGAGAGAGAGAGGGAACCGAGCAGCAGGCTGCACAGACCAGTGGCAGTCCGGTCACGCGCCAAAGCCACCGCCGCCGTCGTCGTCGTCCAAAGGCGAGAGCCGCTTATCTTATCGGCCGTGCCGCTTCTTCTCGCTCGCTGCCTTTCTGCTCAATTCCAGACTATCTGTTCGAGAGAGGATAACGCACGCACGAATTGCGCGAGCCTTCTAATATCACGGGACACACGGCAAGGCCGCGCGGTAATGGCGGCCGTCTTCTGCTGTGCTGCTCTCGATTTTCGAGGCGCCCCCTCTCGTCTCCGCCACAGCTGAAGAGGAGTAGCGCTCCGTCCTCGTCGCACTCTCGGGCACCAGCTGCGAGACTCAGGAGCGTAGCCTCGAGGCGAGGAGCCACGCGGTAGCTGCTGCTCCGCGCTCGTGGAGGGGGGGACGAGGAGGCGCGCGCGCCGCTCGATTTTCAAATAAAACTTTAGCCGCCCGCGCCGCGCTCTTTACAAGCTCGCGGGGTATATGTATACGGGCATCGGTTTTCCTCGGGATTAGCTATTAATTTTCTTGCCGTATAAACGAGGCTGCCGCGGTTCTGTAGTCAAACGGAAACAAGTACTAAGCAAACCTATCCGCCGTCAAAGTATGTATACCTGGGAGTTTTCAAAATTAGCCGCGGCGTTTGTTGATTCGTTCTCCCCGTTAAACATTTGACCAAACTTTCTTGATTAAACGGCGTGCTCTCAAAAATAAATCAATTTACATTTGCGCGCGCTTCGCGAATACATTAACTTCTTATCTAAACGATTTTCGCGGCTCGCGAAATTAACGCCCGTCGCCATGAATCATCTGGCTAAAATAAACGAAATTCCTCAGCTGATTTGTGAACTAATCATTCGCGAACGTAACGCGCGCGTAACGTCTCGTAATAAAGTCATTAAAAAAACCTGACGGGCGAGCAAACAATAAAGCAGAATCCAATAAAACTTTTCGAAACGAGCAGTTTTGGAGGCCTGAAAATATATATTTTTTCCCCCTCTTTTTACGCCGCGTTATAATTCTATGAAATACGGGGGTTGTTACTTTTTATTGCACGCAGCACTCGACGGGCGAAGTGAAGCGGTCGTGCGTTGCACTCGTTTCTCTTCGAGCTCTTTATCGCCAAAATTAAATTTAAGTGCGGCATGAATATTTACAGTGTAATTACGGATTACGTATTAGCTTCGAGCCAAGTTCCGATCTTGATTACGTCGGATTAGTGCAGCGGTATAAAAAAATTTCGCCGCTCCCGCCGTTGGCTTTTTACACTGTTTTATGATTCCTTATTTTTTTGCATTTCTTGCGGTTTAACCGCGCATAACAGTCGAGCGCGACTGTGTATGCTATTTATTACATTTCTTTAGCTCAATTTTAATTACATTATGTACACTCCAATGATTACGAAGACTTCACATTTCGTAATTCCGATCGGACACTTATTGACAGATAGCGAGCAGGACGTTTATCAGTTAATGCCGCGGGAACGAAGATCGCTTAGAATCGATTGTATATATCACATTTAATATTTTTATATAACGAATTAATCGTGCGCAATATGATATCTCATCAGGCCCGGAGAATATCAGTCGCGATTTTCGCGGCTCACTTGTTGCGTGAACTGCAATTATTGGTGTTCATCGCATGCAAATCGCGCGTATATATATATCAATCGAGCACCGCGAGCCCTCCAGAAGCCGAATAACAATGAAAGCCAGTTAGAGGGGCTGGGGCTCTCCTGGCAAGCCGTTCCTGCCACCGAATATCGTGAGCGTCACGTGCTCTTACGTAACGCGCGGAGCGAGTGGATCGTCTCTCTCGCGCACGCGCGCGCGCCTATACTCTAGCCCTCGCTCGTCTCCCGGTATAGCGCGCGTGCTTGCAAGCTCCTCTCCCTAACCTCCAGCCGGACGAAAGAAGCTCTCTCTCTCTCGTTTATAAGCAGCGCGCGGCCAGTAGCCCGATGGACAGGGCCAGGCGGAACGGGGCAAAAATCTCTCTCCCGACGGCTCGCACGCGCGACCGCGACGAGCGACGCCATCTGCGACACGACGCCGAGAAAGAGAGGAATTTCACGGTCTCTAAACACGCGCGCCGCACGCATGTCGGAAAATTTATGGGGCTCGTAAAAAGACGTAAACGCGTATATGAGTCGCCGCGCGGATCCGCGAGCGAGCGGGCTTGTTTTTGTGTTCGCGCGCGCGCGCGGCACACTTTGTGCCCTATACTGCGAGCTCTCGCGGGGGATGACTCCTCTGTATAGGTGCACCGATACTAAACTTCATTGTCCATAAAATCAGCATTCGCCTCCGCTGCGCAATGACTGCACCGTGTTTTTCGAATTAACTTTACGGCATTAGCTTTTCCCCCGCGACGGCGGTTTTGTGCCCCGTTCTTCCGCGAGTTGCAAATCGCGAGCTTCTTCGTAAATCAGCGTCAAAACTCGGCTCTCATATCCTACAATCCCGGCCGTCAACCGCTTTTTGCAAACGGATTCGAAACTTTATCGACAAATACTGGAATATCGTTTAAAGCCGCAAAGAAAGAAACTGATAGTTGAGGAGCGCGTAAAAAGATATACGGCACTAAATGTAAAACATTCCGCGCTCTGTTTTTACGGCGTTACTGCAAAAGTAAAAACGGTCGAATGTAAATTAAACGCGCCTTGGAAAAACGGCACATCAAAATTCGGGCGGGGCAACATTTTCTGTATCTGCTGTAAAAAGAGCCTATCAAGCGAGGATAATATCGGTGATTTCGATCAAGATTACAAGAAGAACTCGTTTGCCGATGCGAAAACTATAGTTCGTAGTTAAGTAATAACTTTTTATCCGGCGTTTGAATGATTCTTACAAGTAATAAGTGCTACGGAGGGGAACCGTCAATATACTCTAAAACTTGTTACATCAATTGGAAAATTAAGCTTTACGAGAGAAGAATTGCGAGCAAATTGAACCGGACGAGAAGACGATAGTAAAGCGCATTACGAATTCAGTGTGTACATATTCAATTGGATTCGTCAGCCCGAAACTAAACTAAAAAGTTTAACGAAACGAAAATAGAATTTACAATGCTTGCGCAAAGATTTCCCATATAAAAGCCAGGAATGACATTAGGAAAAGATAAACCGAGAGTTCCTAAACTACTTTCTAATGCTCCAATATTGAATCATCTCCTCCCCGGTCCCTGGCAAGAGATTAATTAACAAAAGCGCCGACAGATGGCAGTGTCGGTCAGTATTCCACCGGGAGCGTAAGATTCAAAAGTCGTCGGCAGCTTTAATAAAGCTCGCGGCCGCGGCAACTTTTTCAATCCGCGCTAAATGCATTATAACTTATCAGTCGTAAATCTGCGAGTTATTATGACTCGGGAGGCTTAAAAAGCCCTCGGCGCGATAATATATATATCGAACATTAAATCGCACTTACCGGATTTCTCGCCTCACATATACCTATATAATAAAACGCTCGGGGAGGCTTTTGTATATATATATCGACTGCAAGCAGTGCAGTCCTGAAAAAGTGGCAATTAAGAAAAGGCAAGATCCTCCGCGCGAGAAAATGCTCCCCCGGCTTTTAACGGGGAAGACCATTCATTATTATTCATTGCTGTTTACTTCATAATGGTAATGAACTTCCGCCATTTTCAGCGGACATTAATAAAAAGTTTCTCTTCCCTCTCGCTGCCGCCCGAGCCAAGAGGGATATATTCTCTTTCGCTCTCTCTCTCTCTCTCTCTCTCTCTCTCCCCCTCTCTGCGTAGCGCGAAGTCGTCGCGGGAGAGCCATCGATTAGACGCGGTCCGCGCGCAATATTTGTCCCGCGATTTGCATTTTTACCGCGCTCCTGAAAAAATAAAGCGGACCGCAAGTACGCGAGAGAAAGAGAGAAAGAGACTCCACCCGAGTCGTCAATTTGTTGCTAAATCTAGGGCAGCTGCATGGCCGCCTCTCGGTTATTCGGATATACCGATGACGTATTTCTGTATACCGGGTCGCGATCGAATTTTAGATATCCATCCGCGCGTGTGCTTTTCCCGAGTGTATCATTAATGCGCCGAGGTAAATTTCGCGCTTATTTTATTTGAGGAAGAGTGTTGCACCTGCACCGCTAATCAATATTTTATTGCTTTATTGAATTTTTAATGGGGCTCGAACATTCTTTTGGTTCTCCGATACTCCCGAAATACCGCCGGAATTCTTTCGCCTTGCCGTTATTGCACAAAAAAAAAAGGACGAAAAAGTGTTGCCGATGAAAAATTTCCAGCCCTGGATAGCAAGTCGCTATATTTGGAGAGACGATCGCGTATGAATAATCATCGATTTCGACGTGCGAATCGTCGAGCGTTTGTATCACTCGGCCGCGGAGAACAATGGTCAGCTCACAGCATTTCAATTAGCTAGCCGGTCTTTCATGCGGCCGAGCTATAAAGTAGCCATAAAACAGCTCGGCTCCCGCGGCCACCGGGCCGACATAATTGGCAAGCCCGCGAGCGGTCACGCGCTGCTGCCGAGAGCGTGGAAGGAACAGCGAGAGCGCGGAAGGGACGTGCGAAGATTCGCGCGAGCTCCCGGGGACTGCTAATTCCCGGTCGGCGTGCGCGCAGGCCGGGGGATAATCTCTCGCGGAGAGCTTTCGGAATCCGCTGCCGGCATTATACCGGGACATCGCGACGCCGGACGTCGCGGCGCCGCCGTTGCCGCCGCCGCCCGACCTAACTTTTCCCTTCTTGCGCCTCTCTCTCTCTCTCTCTCTCCTCCTTTCGGGCATGTCGCGCGCCGCCGGCAGCGTCGCTACCCTCCCACCCTCGATACATCGATCGGCGCTCTCTCTCTCCTCCTACACTTCGACCCCGTTTCCCTCCCTCCGTACGTGCATGTGTGCGTAGCCTGCCGCCGCCGCCATCCCCCTCCTCCCGCCCGTCTTGGCCGCCCCGAGCTAGGCTGCGATAATCCCAAACATCGCCCTCCAGGCCTGCGTGCGCGAGTACGTGGCTCTGCGGAGATAGCCGCCCCTGTGTGCACGCGGCGTTCCTTCCCTATTTACGGCCGAGCCGCGGGAGCACGACGCCCGAATTACATCCCGAGCGATGTGCCGGGCTTTTTGGGCGCCGGCAGATATCGCTCGCGAAAGACTCCTGGTCGTGCGGGAGGGAGATCAAAGTGGCCTGAATCTTTTTGACAAACCCCGCGGTCGGGAACTCGGCTCGTCTCGCAAATTTTCGGATGAGTTTGACTACACTCCGCGTCGATATTCGTTGGATTCTTCGTTATAATATTAATGTGTTTATGTTGGATAATTGATATTCGTTAAAATTTAATAATTTAATAATCCTCTTGAATGGACAAATTAATATTGCACTACTATATATGTAAATTTAGGATTTTGCTTTAATATTCTGGGAACAAAATGAATATAATGGTTTGTAATCAAACAAATACAAAAGCTCTGCAGTTGCGAGAATGTTTTTGTTCATAACTAAAAGAAAGTAGCGCCAAAAAATTAAAAATGACGGGGCGTAGCGCATTATTCATGAGCTGCCTGGCATATTTACCGAAACACAGTAGAAATATTTGAAATGCGCACTAGCGTAGAGGTATATAAAGAGCTGAAAAAATTTGCTATATTAACCGCAAAAATGTCGGTTATTTTATGTAAATACGCCAGACGAATTCGCGTTTAAGGTGGGATGCGAAACGTTCACGGTACATTGTCCGACATAATGAAAAAATTATTCAACTAAATGCGGGCGAAATTACCGGAGGCGGCTTGCCGCACGAAGAAATCAGTCTAAACGAAACAAAAAAAAAGAAAAAAAAAGAAAAAAACGCTAAAAGCCCCAGGTAGTGTTTTCTCGGGCGAATGAAAAGCTCGCGAGAGGAGCCTCATTTGGAAAAAGGCTTCTGACAAGTGTCAGATTTTATCGGGATTTCCTCGTCATCAGTAATTTCGCTAGTAAGTCCATCGACGACTTTCTCACGTAATAAAGGTCGTGCTTCAGCTTCCGTTCTCCTGCCCCGTGACTCGTGACTGGCGAGGTCGAGCTTGCTCGCCTCGACTCCCACGTACACACCGGGCAGAAGTACGTCCGCCGCACACGGAAAAGAAGTCTGGAGAGAGAGAGAGAGAGAGCAAGAGAGAGAGAGCGAGGAAAAAGACAGAAAAACGGAGCTTCGGGAATTGGAAAACTTTTTTCCTCTCTCTCCGCGTTCGCTTTCTGTCTCTGTCACGCGGCGCTGGCTATATAGCCGGAGCGACGAAAGGCTAATGTCATTTCGGGGCGCAGGTACAATAATGCCAGCTGCGAACACTTGAGAAAATACCGGAGAGAGAGAGAGAGAGAGAGAAAGAGAGGACGTACAAACAGGCGGTAATAAAAAAAATGACATATAACGGAGTAGTCTCATGAATGAAAATGCCAGCCGCGCCTAGGGTGAATTATTGAAATTGAAGCGAGCGAACGCGCGAAACGAGGCTCGGGGAAAGGAATTAGGGGTGGCCAGGCGGCGTTCGAGCCGCTAGCCGAAAGCGAGAAAGTCCGAGTCGGCTAATTTTTTCCGCGGGGCAAAAAAGCGCCCCGAGATTGAGAGCAAGAGAAACAAAGAGATGGAAGATCCTGGGGGGCGAAAATGGGTCAAGCCACAACCTCTCCCTCTCCCTCTCTCTCTCGCTCCGCGATTCGTCTCTTTCCGACGGCGCCGTGCTCCTCGTCGTCGTCCCTGCGTCGCTTCTAGTTTGGCCATTCGTCAAGCCGTCGTAAAAACACGAGTGCACCAAATTCTGGATTAGGCGTCTCGTTCTCGAGCTCTCGAGAACTGGCGCGCGAGAGCAACTCGACGGTAGATTTGCGCGAGCGAACGAGCCGTATATGCTAAATCAGGCCGTAGTGGCTGCCGGCGAAATGAGTCGGGGGCTCCCGCTCCCACGGGCCTCTTCTACATAATTTTTCACTTGCCCCCATCCGTTCGGAAATCCCCTCTCTCGCTCCTTATACCGCCTTCCGCTCCCCGTAAGCTCGAGAGTCTCGCCTGGATTTGGATTTTTGCGCGCGGGGCCCTTTTTTTTTTTATTGCGAAACTTTCGCCCCGGAAAATTTGCCGTTTTAATCCTCCGCTCGGGGAAGCGATGACGGTGTGTGCACGCCTGTCCTTTTTTTTTCCACTCCGACGCGTTTAAGCTCGTTGCTTTAGGAAAATGATGAGCGCTTTTTGCAATGTATATATACGGAGGGGGCGCCTGCTTTTTTTGACAATGGTATAAGCCTCTCGCCCTCCGCCTTCCCGGATAACGTCATCCGCGCGCGCGCGCATGCAAAATTTTTCGACGAATATTTTTGCATAACCATTTGTCGTTTTTAGAGCGGCGCTTTTCAAAAAAAAAAAAAAAAAAAATAGCTTTAATTTATAGAGCCCAGCCGCCCCGGGCCGCCGCCTCGTCGCCCGCGAAACTTTGCGGCCGCGCGCGGAATTGAAGCATTTTTCATGATGTTGCGCTTAAATAATTCACTTGTACTTTGAGCTTTATTATGCAAATACGGCCGGCACTCGAAAATTTTTCCCGGCGCGTTAATTCGGGGTGGAAAAAGCCCGCGCGCGCGAGTGAATTTTTCGCACGCGCGCCCAGTACTTAATCGCCTCCATTCAGAGGAGCGCGAGCGGGATTAAAGTTTTTTGGAGGGGCGAAAAATGCGCACCTGATTTCAATTAGGCAGATTGTGCACGCAGGATTGAATTAGGCGTGAACTCGAGCGTCGCGCCGGAAATAATAACTCTCCTCGAGGAGCTGTCTCGGCAACAATTAAGACGCAATTTATTCGGCGCGCGTCTTCGGGGCATTGTTCGAAATTACGGAGCCGGAAAAAAGCTCGGCGGCGGCGGCGGCGGCAACGACGGTGGTATTCGTCCTCTCTCCCCCGCCCCATAGAGCTTTCGGCGCACGGCATCGCCTCCGGAATGAGGAAGAGTCGCGGCAAAAAGCGCGAAAACCGGATAAAGAGAAAGCCAGATGATCTGGGGAGCTCGTTGGCGCGAAACGAGTTTTCCACTTCCGGAACGAGTCTTGCTTTAAATAAAATAAGGAACAAACAGCTTCGTTTCGCCGGTGCTCTCCTCCCCTCTATCCGACGAATCCTTTCTTTTCCTCGGCACTCCTCGCTCGCGTTCCTCCTTCTCGAGTTCTGCCTCAGCCTTTCATCAACTACGGCTTAATCCGCGCCCGCATTCACTTTTTCCTATGCATTTCATTTCCTTTTTTGCGCTTTGCTATACGCTCTCGGGTAGAGAGAGAGAGCACCGCTGTACGGCGACATCGGGGAGGTAGGACGGCCCCCAGCGCTTTCTTCATTATTCTCCTCCGCGCTCGTTCTTTTCCGCGCGCACATTTATTCCTCTTTATCCTTACTCTCATCATTGTTACTTTTTGGCTTTTTCCCGGGCCCCGGCTTCTTGTTCCTTCGCTCTCCTCCCGCGGCTCGCGACTTCTTCTCACCCTCCGCTTTCGTTTCGTATTTCATTTAATTTTTTTTACCCCACCCCCGGCCTTTTTTGCTAATCCTGCACGGGAAATAATGATGACTTACGACGTATCCGCCGCGATAAGAAACAAAGGACCAGCCCCGCAGATGGAAATTTAATTTGCGGAAAAAGCCCGGGCGCCGACAGCGTTAATTAACATTTGAATCGCGCCCCGCGATCAAATTGGGGAATTTTTGTTTACACACGACTCGCGAAGATCCGTCCTATTCGAGAGAGAGAGAGAGAGAGGCTCTCCCCGCCCGCGGCGGAAAGTTGCAAACTGGGCCACGTATGTCCCGGCAGACCTGAGCCGGGGCTTTATCTAATCTTGGCCTGTTCTTAAAAGCACACAGAGAGAGAGAGAGAGTCTAAATACCGTAGCTCAGCTCTTCCGGCGCGCTCTTGTTTTCGCGTACGCGCTCTGCTCTCGCGACTCTGTCACCGAGAGCTGCTGCTGCTGCTCTCCGCCGGCAAACAACGAGATCGAACTTTGGCCCCGCGAGTTTATCGCGTTATTAGCCTCGCCGATAAATTAGCTTAACTGCAGCCATGTCTTTCGGCGAACTTTGCCCTTTTTCCGAGCCGAGATAGGAGAGACAGAGAGAGCTTACTCACTGCTAATTTATGGCCGCGCAGCCGGAGGAGAGGGGGAGGAGAGAGCTTGCGTATCGACGCTCCTCTCTCCTCGAAATTCTCTAATTGTTTGCCGTCTAGGGGCGTCTAGTCGGGCGACGAGCGGCAAAGGCAAAAATAAGACAAAAGAGGAGAGAGAGGGTATAATATGAAACCGCGAGAGACAAAGGCTTCATTAAGCCCGGGGCCGAGCCGACTTTGCCTCGACGTGCCTCGTCGTCCTCGGCGCGTTATATAAAAAAAGAAGCGGAGCCGGGGGGTGAGAGAAAGAGAGGGCGGGTGGAAAAAAACACGGCCCGGCGAAATTAACAACAAAAGCCCTCGGCGTCTCCTCCTTATATTCAAATCAGGCGCGAGTCGAGAGTATAGGGGACCGCGCGACGACACGTCTCATCGGTTCGAAGGCGCGTGCCCCGAAAAAGCCCTCGTCCGCGCGCATAACGACGACGACGCCGGCAGCGGCGTACAGGGCGGCACTCTCATGCAGCTCTCTCTCTATTCACGCGCCGGATTTCTATGAAAGGCCGCGCCGCCATGGTGTGAAAGAGACCGAGCGAGAGAGGAAAGCTCAAAGCCGTGGAGAAGAGAGAGAGAGAGAGAGAGAGAGAGGCCGACGACTAGCTGCTCTATTGTGCAAATATGGAAGGACGGGGAGGCATGACACTTTATTTGCCCGGACGTGAAAGAGAGCTATAGGGAGAGAGAGAGCCCGTCGCCGTCTCGAACGAGCCCGGAATACGCGAGTAACGCCCGCCTGCCTGCCTGCTCTTAAGCGTAGCAGGTCCCCCTTCCCCGCGGCTGTCAAGATCGCGCTAATTGTACATTAGCTCCGGCGTCCTAAATAAATGCAACCCGATTCCCATTTGCCGGGGCTGCCAATCCGGCGACCTCTCCGATTAGGCATGCACCGGCTGCCAGAGCTAATTCTCCCCTTCTCCGCAACGACAAACTTTCTCGCGCGGCCGCATCTCCGAATCGGGCGCGAGCACTAATTTTCGCCGTTTTTCGCCGCTTATCGAGCGAGAGGGAGAGAGAGAGAGAGAGCTCGGCGGGGCCCGAAGCGTAGAACCGCCGCGCTGAATATGGATATGTTAATGCGGCTGCGCAGCCCGATGCATTATTCATGGGGATTCCCGGCTGCTCTCGCGGTTCTTCATCTTGAGCGTTACACGAGCGAGATAGCCTTGATAAAAACTTGTTATCGCGCCTCTCTCCCTCTGACGAGTAATTAGAAATGCGACGGGCAGGAGGAGGAGGAGGATTTATTGAATTTTTCCGGCTGCAGTTGCCGCAGCTTCCAACAGCGGCGAGAGCGAGAGAGCCGTTTTGTTCGACTTTGATGCGACGCGATCGGGGCTTACGCTCTAACGAGCCGCGCGCGTCAAAGAATTATATTTTTATCAAAAGCGATGTTTCATTTATAACGGCACTCGGCGGGCCGGCTCTTTCAAATAAATAACGAGACGGCCGTTGCGCAATCAAAAATTATAAATTTGAATTAATGCCCGTGCCGCGGCGCTCCGCGAATAAGGCCGTCATTTTTAGCGATCGGTTATTGAGGTAATTTCATTGGCCGGCGGCAATTTTTCATTCCACCCCGCGAGGCATTAACGATTATTTATTTATAGGCGCGCGGCAATGATGCAGTCGGCGGCGTATACTTTCGCGCGTCGCATCATATAAAAATCAGATAAATCTCGGGGGGGTGTGGGAAAAGAGCGGGGCGGCCCGCGACAGCTTGACAGCCGGCCCGTCCTGCGACGCGGCGTAATAAAGTATAAAATCGTGTCTTCCTCGCGGCGTAATTGATGAAAGTTCGGCGACGCGCTCTCGAAAAAAGTTCGAGAGGACGGGAATGAATCATTGATGAACGGGCCGATGAAGATTTTATGGCTCGGAGAGGCTAGCTTTTTGCCGGCGACTGTATCAATTGTCAAAATTCGTAATTTCCAGGCCATAAAACTATGCCAATAAAGCGAATTTAGTGCGCGGCCGTCTCCGGGTGGAGGGGCGGAGGGGGCGGGGAAGAGTTTGTATAATGGGGGAAAAATCGTAAAATGGGGCGCGCGCTCTTATTTTCTTTATTTTCTCGAAAACATCGAGAGAAAGAGAGAGATAGCAACAGAGAGGGGTAGAAAAGACTCGGGCTCTGGCAAGCGCGAAATGCGAGTCGGGAACGAGGCGGGTCCAGTTCCGCGAGAGAGCTGCTGCAAAAAAAGCCGAGGGACGGCGACAAATGGAAGCGGAGGCAGGCGTGTGTCTCCCCTTTTTTTTCTTCCTCTGCTTTTGCACCTCTCGCGCGCTGCATTCAGGCGTCGTTCGCGTGTCGCCATCAGTCGACCGAGATATTTAAACGCTGCGAAGAAGCAGTCGAAGGAGCGACGCCGCCGTCGCGATCGAATTAAAAATCCGCGCTTTCTCCGAAAAAAAAAAGCGCGCGAAAAATAATTATGATCGCCGTAAACATAAAGAAGGGGGAGGGGGCGAAAAAAAGGGCTGAATTTATCGACTAGCGAGGCGCTGCCGCCTCGCTCCTGAATTGCCGAGGCGCCATTCAACGCCCCGTCTGAATGTGGCGAAGCTCGCAAAATAAAGCGAGCAAGGAGCTCCTCGCATTTCGGATGAAGAAGCAAAACAAAAGCGACGTCTCCCCGAGAGCGGCGCGCGACGACGACAAAACGATGAGACCCCCGCTATGATAAAGTAAACTGCCGCGCGGATTCGGGCATATTTCTTCGTCGAGCGGCCTGGGTGGGGAGGGGGGACATAAATTTGCGCCGCCAAGTAATTTCCGCGGGCTGCATTATCCGCTGCTGATGCGCGTAATCTTCGCCGCGGAATTTCGGTTTGTCGAGGGCTGCGCGGCGCGGCAAAGCCGATATAGGCGGTTAGATTGCCGCGCCGCACCGTTTTTCTTCCCCTGCATCATTGATGGACGCGGCGAATTAATCAAATGCTGCACGAGCACCGCCAAATCCTGACTTGGACTGGCCCCGCGTGTCCCTTCGCGCGAATGGAACGCGATGGCTAACTATACATTTATATATAGATGTATATATATCGATCCCCCGCGCGCCGCGACAGTCTGCAGGATTCGCGCTTGTTTTATTTCCGCGCGTTGCACCTGCAATTTGCCGACGCGACACGAGAGAAGAAAAAGCGTCATTCCCGGCGCGCGAGAGAGAGAGAGAAAAAAATATAACGCCCGGCACGCGTAATGGAATTTTCGGAAAGAGAAGGAAAAGCAAACGCGGGAGCTGCCGCCGCCGCCGCCGCCGAGGCGCAAAAAATCTTGTTATATCCGGCTGCGAGAGCGGGGCGGAGGAAGAAAAAAAAACTATCGGAGCGAAAAATCAATAGTAAATAGAAGCAGCTCGCGCGGCGTCGAAGCGCGCGTGCATATATGCAATATGTACATATAAGCCTTCCGCGCGCTGAAAGGAAGTGCCTGGCAGCCCCAGGTAAATAAGATTCGCGCGGAGAGCTGCGCGTCGTAAACGCGCGAGGAATTCGCGGCCCCGGCAAAAAGCGCCCGATGCAACGCGAGGCCTCTGAATAATGGCCGGGAAATTAACCGGGCTGAATTGCGCCCTTGTAATAACGTAAACATGACGTTAACTGTGCGGAGCGCGCTACATACTCCGGGCGGAGTGAGTGCGCCGGCCTTGCAGCCCCCCTCCCCCCACGATGCTCAAGTGGAGTCTCTCTCTCTCTCTCTCTCTCTCTCTCTCTCTGTCTCTCACTCGCGAGCTTTCGACGGATAGTGTATGCAATGCTCGCGCCACGAGAGCCTGCCGCTACATGCCGCCGAGAATCTTGCTGGATTTTCAAGCAATCGCCCTGCCGCTGATGCCTCTCCTCCTCTTTGCAAGCACTTGAACCTTAACTAACGCACCAGTCTCGCTTACTGCGAAGTACAAAAATCTTGAGGCTCGAGCTTCGTCGCGCGCAACAACTGAATGCACGAATTTCGAATTAATTAACCTAGTTAGCGGATGATGCGAGAGCGATGTGAAATCTATATGGTTTTTTTTTTTACAGACGACGGAAATATCGGATTTTGGTACACTGAAAAACGTAAATAATTAAAATTTAATGAATGCAAGAAAAGCAAAATTTTAAGCAGGTTCATTATTCTTATTTAATGATTGAAATAGAAAATTTAATATTTTTTAACATATAAACATATTTTTTAACATAAAAACATTAAATTTAATTAATACAGTGGAAGCAAAATTTCAGGCGGGTGCATTAAATTTCACGTCTTTTTTAACAGGAAGAATTTTCAATAACTGAGTTCATTCTTTGGAATTGAATTAAAATAAGATTTTATTCTTTAGAATCGAAATTTAATAGCGTTGAAAAAGTAATTAAAGCTTCTTTGATTAATCAGACGTTGAAACCTATCAGACCGAGTACTTTCCTGTACTAGAAGTTCACAAGTGACGGTGCCGTACAAATGGGTTATTTCCAACACATTCTTCTATTATTCGTTCAATTTAAAAATTACGAAAATCTTAAATTAATCGCTCACCTCTCGTTTTAGATTCCTTTGAGTTGAATTCGACAAAACAATTACCCAGTAATTAATGAAGAAATTTACAAAAAGCGATTAATTTCAAGCGCATTATAGTTGAAAGATACCACCTAAATTTCGAGAGAATTGCCCGGTGAAGGCACTAAGCACAAAAGCGCTCACAATTATAGTGCCACTTGCAACTAGATTAAATTTGCAATCATAAAATTAAAATTTGGAATCGCGATCCTAATAAATTTAACGCCAGGGAATTTGAAGCAGCAGTGGATAAATTTGACGATTTTAACGTTTTCAATTGCTTCGCATTTTTTAAGTGGGCTGCTTGCTTCAATATAATTTGCAAAAACACACTCGTAGAATAATATACGTAAATTCAGCGTCGTTTTTTTTTTTTTTTTTTTTTGACGTTGCACGAGCACAGCAGCGTGATCAAGTGGCGGCTGCGACTGCAGCCAAACGGCGTCGATCGAAGGTGCAGGGGATATTTATCTCTGTACCTTTACGCAAGTTGGCGATAAGAAATTTACTAATGCCCCGGAAAGAATAGCATACCTCCGCGTGATTTGCGGCGAAGCCCGAGGAAATCGATAGATGTAATCTAAGGAATGGCTTTTCAAAATGGAAAGAATTGCGCGGGAAATTTCGAAGTTCGTAAAAACTATTGTTATTCAAGGGGAATGAAACGGCATACTGGGAAAAGCGGAAAATTTACGATATTCAGCTGTAACAGCGGCTTAACGAAACCGATGCCGAAGTCGATGAGCCCAGCAGTCCATTTGGATCAATAGGAGCTCCCGCGGAATATGTAACGTCAGATTTCGAATTTGCTTCTGATCTCTCGCCTGATCCTAGAGAATCAAATTGCATATTTTTCGCAACATCTTGCCTGTACCTTCGATCCTGAAGAACCATTTTCAAAAAGGGCCGACGAAGTGGCGTGACAATTATTACCTCGACTAAAACCTACCGCAATCATCGAGCTCGGTTTCAACAGTCCCAAGATCGAGGACATATTTTGAAAAGACTCGGAGAACAATAGCCCAAAAACGTCGTTAATGTGCGCAGCCAAAAGTCCAAAATAGTCAAGGAAACTCTGGAAATAAGCGGGTTGTGTCAGTTCAAACTTTTTAGTAAATTAATTATTAGCTAATTTTCTTAGCTAAAAATAAACTGTATAATCTCAAGCTGCGTTGCGGTGAAAATTTGTTAACTGAGAAAGTTAGAGAAAAGAGAGCTCTCAGCTGTTCGGTTAGCCCAGCTGAAACTTTAAGGTTCTTTGGGACCAGTCGAGGAAAGCGTTTCAACTTTTTAAGATTCACAGATAAAATGGAAAATACTGTCGTCGTGAAATTAAGAGACAAAAAATGGATGCATAGACCATGTATTCAAGCAACATATTGAATATTTAAAATTACCAATTATTAGCTTAACAAATTATATTAACTAATTCATTAATAAAACTTTGTACCTAATTATGTATATATATTTAATTATGTATCGCTTAACCATGTCGGTTAATTTAACATATTAATATTTGAAAACCCGCTAAAGCTTCTGCCAGGGAATATTGCGTTACATTTACCTTCGCAGAATCGAACAGCAATTAAAGCGTCTTGCCACCGAATTCTTAGAAGTGGCTGATACCTAAAGACATTGCCGAGCTCAAGAATATTTCCGAAAACATCTTGAGCGAAAATCTGGGTCCGCACAATGCTTTCATCTGCAATGGTGACATTCTGAAGTAGAGCGTCTTCCAGTTCGTCTCCTCAACAATTTCAAAGGCATTGCCAAAACTTGAGGCCTTAAAACAATAGCAGCAGCCCACGCGGCGATTATATCTGCGATCCTGCAGGAAACGGGCGGGAAAAAAGCCGGAGAAGAAAGCTTAGACGAGAGCGACAAAAAAAAAAGACGATGTCAGTTCTCAAAGTATACAAAAAATGTTTCTATTTTATTTGAATTTCCGACAAATAAATCTTTTCCACCCGGCAGCTAAAAAGAACTTTATTAAACAAAACGCTTGGTTTGGACGAAATATAATTCTGTATATATGAAAAAAGATTTAAATTACCGAGAGAACGGCTCGTTTTAATGCAAGATTTTTGGCTGATACCTTGGTTATTTTCTTCGGAAGATCGTGTCGCAGGCATTTAGCGGCAGTGCATTAAGGGCATTTTAATTGGAGAGATTTTAAGCGGTCGAAAAAAAGCCCGAAGCGTGAAGACTCGCACTCGCGCAGGGACAATGGAGAGAGGGAAGAGAGAGAGAGCTTCGCGGATTGTAAAAATATTTCCGGTGCGATTCCAATGAAAAGATTGTAAATTCGCCTGCAATTTTTTAACGAGGCAAGCTTTCAGCGCGCCGCAGCCGCGCGATTTTTATATTTCCGTACACAATGAGTATGTGGTAGGGGTGCTCCCCCCCTCCCCCCTTCCCCCCTCGCTCGCAGTACTGCAGCCTCGGCACTCTCCCGTCTGGGTAAAATTTACGTCGAGCGCCGATATAAAATATCATTTTAAATTGAAATTGCTCATCTGGCGAGATCAAGTTGCTCGGGCGCGATAAACGCCGGCGATTCAATCTCGAATTAACGAATCAACTAGCCAAAGCTATCGCGTTTTATCGCGCGATTATTAACTCGCCGGTTGAAAAAGCCGCGCTCCCAGGTGAAAATAAATTTTTACGCCCGGCAATGCGGAAGAAGAAAGCCGAGCTCGAATTACACTTTATTCGATATCTCTCTCTCTCTCTCTCTCTTCTCTGTTGAAATATCCCCGGCGATGAAACCCGCCCCGACGATACGGAGCTGAGGGCCCTATATATTTTTTTTTTCCCCTAGCAAAGAGGAGCCTTTGGCGGAACCCCGTTCTCTCTCTCTCGCGAATGGCCGATCACGAGGATTATACTACTCCCTTTATCGAAAACCCCATAAAACTCATCGGGCTAAAATATCGCGTTAATCGTTTAATGTTATTTCCCAACGCTCCGCTTTCTTGTGCTCCGGAGCTAAATCTGCAAGTGAATTTGTGAAAAATTCAGCCGATCGATGCCTACTGACTGATTCCTGCCTATAAATTTCGTGCTCCAAGTACGGCAAACCCGCATTGCGAGCATTAAAGGGATGAATGGCCGTGGCGTTGCGGAGATTTTCAATGATAATTCATTACACTGACTTACTTTCCCTCTTTATCTTCCTTTAAAAACTTGTCAATTTCTTTTTCTAAAGTTTACTATTTTAGTGCTTATTTCGATAATAATAATAATGATATTTATTCCAACATCTGTTATATCCGTGCAATTTTTAAGTGGACTTCATACTGCCATTTATCGGTCTGATTTTAACATTGAAATGCTCTCTATTTAGTCGTACTCCCCGAATTTTGCAGTGCACACAAAAACAAATATTGATTTACTACTTGTTTCGCATTCTAAAAGGTTGTTTATAATAAATATGAATGTCGATATAGATTTATGTATTATGCAAGTATTTATAATTAAAATCGTCCCGCAGAAAGTAAAAAACTGAAGTATTAAAGCGGATTTTTCTGCTCAGGTAATAATGATTTACTTTAATTATTGAAAGTATTTGTATAATATATAACCTGCACATTTAATTTTACGACTTTGAAAATCGCAACGGGTCGTAACTCTTTTCACAATTTACATAACTCATTATGCATTCAGTTGAAATGGTATTCTTCATATCTTCAACAATAATAATAATAATACATTTTCAATGCGATGCTTTTATCATCATTATTATTTTCTCCAGTTTAATCAATAGCACATATAAAAGTTTCTTTTTGTATTATTTAAAAAAACACGTGTTTATTAAAGCACATTTTAATTTCAATTACATTGAGTGAAAACAATATCTGAATAACTTTTTACATTATCGACAGCGTCTTAAGCCCGCATTTATTCTCTGAAATATATATACTCTTTTCCAGATATCAATTAATAACGCTTTTAAGTGTGCGAATGAAAATCCTCGATATTTCAGACAGAAAAGATTCTCTCTTTTATTAACGTGTTTAAATAAATTTTTTTAAAAAGAGAAAGGTGGTAAAACGAGAAACTCCGAGCTTTTTTAACGTAGAACGTAAAACTAAAATTTATTTTCAACGATGATGTATATAAAACAATCCAGCACGGTCAAGCTTTTCTGGACGATGGCTCAACGACATTTGAAGAGGCAGGCTTTTTTCTTCGTTTAAAAAGTATAAAAAAAGTCAGCTTATTGGCAAATATTAAAACTGGTGGATCTTGAAATCAGATTTCGTCTGGTTCGGAAAAAAAACGCGACCCGATAGTCCGAAGTGCGCTGCTGAGCACTCATGCACACTTACTGTTTTTTTTTTTTTATTTCAGTGCTTCTCGTCTGTTAAAAATCTGAAATTAGTTTTATTTTGGGCAGTTTGAAAAGAGCTTAGAAAACATCTTTACAGCTTGAAAATACTTTTCTGGAAAAAACCGACGAAACGCGTTTTTAATAGACGCAACATTCGTTTACACGGAAAGCATATTTAGAAAAAAAATTATAATCCTCCTCTGTGTTTTTTTGGACTTTTAATATACAAAATTCCATAACCATTTATTTATTAGAGGAAAATTTTTCAAAAAGAGTGAATTCACCAGAAGAGCGCCAGCAGAAGAAGTCCATTAAAACGCTGGCTTTAATTTCTTGTAACGCTTTAATCCTCTGAAAGTTTCGCCGAATCAAATAAACCCTCTGTAAACATAATCTCGCGCTACTCGCAAGCAAAAAACCGACTCTGTTTCTTTAACTCCCGCGAACAAGAAGTGACATTGTGGAGCAAATATTTTTCCCGATATATATTAACGGCGGTATATATATCGTCGCGCACGAAGTAAATCCAAGAGCCCAGACTGTGTACTTTGAAAATAAAGTTTAAACGATTGCGCCGCGGAAAAACAGGGGGGGCCGCCTTTCCAATAGTCCCTTCGTGCAGCGTATAAAAGCCGCGCAAAAAAAGACGGGCGGAACGAAGGAGGCAGTGGAGATCGCGAGGCTAAATAAAAATCTCGCTATTATTCGGTCCGTTTAATTCGAAAGTTAAACAAAACTTATACATCCTCCCCCGAAATCAAAGGCAGGTAAGCTCTTTGGGAAAAGCCCATAGGCAAATGGCTCGGCGCTTTCGCGCGCACACACATATCCGAGGACGCGCGCGGCCGCACACACACCGTCGAACTTTAAAATTTAAATTTCGATCACTTATCCGTCTAGCTTCGGCCGCTCGAGCGAACTTTGCTAATCCGTTCCTCCCAACGAAAGCTCGCGCGTGCTTTACTTTTCTCTTTGAAAAAAAGTTGCTCCTTAGGGGCCGAACTGTCGCTTTAACCTTTCCAACTTCTCCCCCACCCCTCCCCCTTTCCGCGCGCGGGGGATGAGAAAAGTGATATTTTAAAGCTCCCCCTTCGAACGCGTCGCGAGGCAGCTTTTCGCCGATAATTAAATTCATGGATGTTTGAGAAGAGTCTTCGCAGCACCTGCACCTTCGGCCGCGGGGAGAAGGCCGCCGCCGTCGCCGCCGCCGCTGCTTCTGCCACCGCTGCCGCTTTGCCCTGGCCGGGCGTGTGCCTCGGCCTATCTCAAACAGCATTACGCGCGCATTATGAAGTGTATCCACATTGTGCGCAAATGCTATTATGCATGTTTTGCGCGGCCGAGCGCGCGCGCCGGCGAGCCCGTGCACTTGCATTATAAATGTAAAGCCCCACCCCCCGCCGCCGCCGGAGATTACGCGACAAGTAGGCCACTCATTACTACAGCCACTTTAAACACTTATGGCGGATTTTAAGGGCTTAGGCGCACTAAACCGACCGTAAATTTTACCCGCCGCCGTGGCCGCGGCTCTCCTCGGTTTTTTTCCGTCTCCCGCCTTTTCTGGAAAAGGCGGCGCGCGAATGCGCGCCCGCGCAAAGTGTCACGATTAAAAAGGATTACGCGCGCGCACCAAAGGCCAGAGGTATTCGCGGCGCACTTTATTTCGAAACTGTCGTTTCGGATTAGCGGGAAAGTAGCTTAATTTAGTTCGAGGTGCGACTGAATATTCATGGCAAATCTATGTATATATAATGATTTTCAAGCTGCTTTTGCAGTTTATTAATCTACTTTACGGGATCCCCACCTAATTTTCTATCAAAGCTCGCGTTCTGAAAACGAGTTCAGTGGCCGGCCTTGATGCATCCTGGCGAAATTACGTTGACAATCTTGTTAATTAAGGAAATGGCGGAATGTTACACGTGTAAAGCCGTATAGCAGAACCTTTTAAAATACCAACTCGAGCTTTTACACGCCCCATATTTGCATGCTCTAAGTAATTATTTCTTATCAGGCAAACTTCCTTTAATGTAGGGTCATGGAGGTTAAAAAATTTCATGCAGTTTTATTCATTACTCCAGTTCATTTATTACCGCTGCACGCGATAAAAATGTTTATGCGATAACTGTAGAGAAAAAGCTCCTAAAACGAGGGGATTTCAATTTTTGCCGCTAACACATTGATAATAAAAAAAAATTCAACTTTTATAAAAAAGAGCGAAAAGCCGCACTCTCGCGGAAATTTTTCAATTGCCGAGTAGGAAAAGTACACTTTCCCAAGTGCAATATTGAATATGTGCTCTCCCGGCCTAAGAAGAAATAAGCGGTTATAATGAGCGCGGCTTGCGTTTCAATGCGCTGCTCGCAGAATGGCGAGGGCGAGCGAGAGAGAGAGAGAGAGAGAGAGAGTCCTGTGTGCAGAATGCATTTAATGCGCAGAACGCAGCTATAGCTATACGGAAGGGGTTAGGGAGGAAGGAAGGAGAGAATCCTCCGCGTCTCTGCGCAGCAATTGCACGCGAGATATCCGACACGCCGGGAGAGCAGCGGATTATGCGGCCCCTCCCTCCCCGAAGTGGCGACGACGCACTTCATTACGATCGCGGGCGCAAAAGTTTCGCCGAAGACAATGGGAACGACAATGAAACTGGGCCCCCCCTCCCGAGCTGTTTAGATGAAAAGAACGGATAATCCGCTGGCAACGGCGAGTTTCGCCGCTGCTTCTTTCCTAAATGGATATCGTAGCCGAGCTGCCCCGCACCTAATGTCAATTGCCACTCAAGCTCGATTCCGAGACTTTCCACACCCGGTCCTCGCACCTATTTCGCCAGCTAATTCCTCCCGCGGAGCTGCTCGCCCCCCCCCCCCCTTCCCCACAGGCTCTTGTTAAGATTTTTGGCGAAAGGTGATTTTTTTTATCTTCATTCCCCCCCGGGGCGAAATTAAACCAAAACTCATTACCCCGAGTGCTACTGGCACTCGTATAACAAGAAGCACGAAGATTAGTCGCACTTACATCCATCCCGCGCAAAAATCTCTATGGCAGCTAAAGTTATGGAGGTCAGACCTTGTAAAGAGACGCTTTATTAAATATTAAAATGGCTCGCACAATAACTGTTACTACCCCGGCCATAGTTTTAATATCGCCATAAACGAAGCTCGGCGCGCGCAAGCACTCGCAAGAAGTAGACATATTAAAGATTAGTCAGACTTCGCTTTACGAGTCGCTCCGCAATAAGTGATTACAAAATTAAAAATTGCCATAATATTAAAAGAGCTCGCTGCAGTGCTTCCCCGCACGTTATGCATTATATATATAACGAGTGAGTGAAAAACGCTGGCAGTTTTTCTCAAACGGATGCGAAGGCAAAATGATATCGCCGACTTTACTTAATAATTCCGGGGAGGAAACTTCATTTCCTTTACTACTACTGCAGATGTGCACGTCAAACTAGAGATGGTTTTACAGAGAAAGAAGTGAAAAGGTGCACAGCCGAGGGCATAAAAATAGATAGTTATAGTATTAAACTGATCCGAGACGAGTGAGGCTTTTTGCATCGCCGTTGAGTCGGTTCGCGCAGAAATTAAAATGAAAAAAAAAAAAAAGAAAAATGAAAGGACGAGTAGGGATGCGAAAAAGAGCATTTGCGTAATTGAAACTCGAAGTGAATCATAATAATCGGAGCGTAAAGCACGGATTGCTTATGTTTTTAATTCTCTCTCGTACGGGAAAGAGAGAAGAGTCGAGGCGAGAGGAGAGAGTCGAGAAGCAGAAAAAAGAAAAAAATTCAGTTGTTTCGACGAAACAACTCTTTTGATGAGCAGTTTTTGCTGTATACGCGCAACTAAGCCTCGTATATAGGTTAAAACAGCACTGAACCCGCCTAAAAGTGGCGCGTATTTTTTTGCGGCCGGGCGAAAAACTCGGCGCGGAACTGGGTCTAGAGGAAATTTCATTGTGGAAACAAAGGAATCAAGAGGCGCCGCGCCGCCGAGTTTACTGCACTGATTGTAATTGTACTCTCGTTCTATTCGCCTTCTTGCGCGTCTACGCGAAATATAACATTTTTCGAATGTCGGCAAAAACCCCGGCCGGGGGGGCGAATAGTTGGGAAAAATATTTCGGACAGTGTTGATGGTCGACACTCTCGGCGGAATTCATAATAGAACGCGAAATTCCTCATCGATCTTGAGGAGCTCGAGTCAAAGCTGCCGGGAGGGAAGACAAAAAACGAGTCGTACATCTTTTTTTTTCTTTTTTTTTTTTAAATAGTTGCTATTTTTATGCATCCTTCTGTTAAAATGAGATCGATAAGGAATTTTATGCGAGTCGCAAAAATAATTGCAAGCGTCTGAGAGCTTTGTCGTGAGAAATCTTCCGCTGCATTTACGTCGGAAAAATCGTGTTTTAATATAGACGACGGAAAGTTTTTTCTGCCGAGAAAGGAACTGCGATACTTTTTCTCAATAACAAAATGTGTTCGCTTTGACACTCGGTCTTCTTGTTTCTTCCATTATCTTATTTGTACCGTCGTACTTGTATTTACAACGGATTTTATATGCCGGGCGTACTAGATTTATTCTTTTGATCTGCATTCACTATGAAATTTGTAATTCACGACTTTGTTAAGTTTTTAACAGTGACCTTTTTTTTTAATGTAAATTTAGTTCCCTCTAAATCCGTCGATTAATATATGGAAATTATATCTCCTCCCGAATCTTTCCATAAAGTTTAATCGAAAAGTCGACTACTGTAAGTGAATTTAGCGTATATTTTCGAAAAAAATTTCCATTCGCGAAAGTTTGGGAATAAGGCGCCGAGGCAAATCGAAAAGTTCGTGACGTTATTTTAAGAAATCGGGTCGTTCTCGTTCAGTGCGTCATTCGATTCAAAATCTCGTACTTTTAATCAGAATGGCGCGTCATGAAATATACATTAGAACATTACACAAATGCATCTCATCATTTTTACATCCCCGAGTGTGCTTGAGCACACACCTTAGGAGCCCCGCGCATAAATATTCTATCGGCGTAAGTGGCATGTAATTTCATTTCTGGAGAAATACAGAGAGAGCTTTAATGCCGAAAGTATTAGGAGAGAAACGCGAGGTACATACGTATAATAAAAGGTAAAATTCGGGGTGGAAGAGGGAGGGAGGGGAGAGGCGAATATAAATGAAGAGGGGGCCAAAGTAAGTAAAGCTGCGGGCGCTCTCCGAGCGGAATGAATGGACGAATAACTAGAAAACATTTTGGAATGTTCGGAAGGAGGGAGGGGGCGCGCGAGCAGCGCAAGAGAGAGAGCTGTGTCTCTTGTGTCGCACTTGGACTATAGAATTGGCGTAAAAGGGTAAGAGGGTCGAAGGGAAAGAGGAGCAGGCCGGAGGAGAGGAGGCAGATAGAAGTCTGCGCTTTCCCCCTCGGGGAAATCTGCATGAATGCCCGCAATCAGAATTGCATTTCTGCTCGCCTGCCAGAGAGCGTTTCGTTCGATTTCCTCTTCGCGTTCGCGGCACAAGTGCCGGCTATCCGTCTTCCTCTCTCGCTCAATTTTCCTCTATCGCCCCTCTCGCCTCCCTCATCCCCCCCGCCCTCTTTTCCTCCTTTTTCCGCCTCTCTCGGTCCTCTATTAGCCGTGCGCGTGCACAGAGAGGCTCGTGGAATTACGTCAAAACCCGGGGCTTACAGCGCTCGCTCGCTCGCTCGCTCGCATTATGACGCGCCACCTCCTCTCTGTACACAGGCCGCCGCCGCCGCCGTCGCCGCAAATTAAAACTAACGACCGCTTTTCGCCTTTTTTTCTCGGCGCGAGACAGTATTTTTGCACGATTAATCACGACCTACTCTACCGCCGCGCCTGTCGATATGGCCCTGCGGTGTCTCTGGGTTATAGAATTCTTTGTTTTTACGCGCCTCGCCACTTGTAAACTACCCATAAAGTTTTCCGCGCGGAGCCAAAACAACTTGCGCGAGCTCTCGCTGCTTTATTTGTTTGTCGCAGCTCGGTGAAAAAGAGCTTTTAATAAAGCTTTCGCCGGATTTGTAATTTTACTTTGCGCCTCGGACTGGAATGAAATTTCGGACTAATTTTTGTTTCACTCCCCCGGCGGTACTCTGCGACTTTTTTACATGTATTTAGACAAAAAATAGCGGTGCGTCCGAGTTCGCGTCATTTTTTTCCCTGCCATTTTAATTTTCCCTGCCATTCGGTCAAGATTAGCTGTGTTTAGGCAATAATGCACCGGACAAACATTGATGAAAATTTCGAAATAATTCAATAGCCTCGATAATAGATTATCCTAAAACATTACAATTTATAGCTATCGATTATTGACGAGGGAAATTAATGAATTAACCGGTCCTCTCGCATTGAATAATGTAGATAGAAACTCTGTATAAATCAATTTTTGGCGTATCGGTGACGTTTGAAAATATCATTAATTTCGCACAACATCCGCATCGAGCCTTTACGAAGAATAAACTTTTAGCGCCCAGGCACGTCGCGCTAATCGAATTGCATTTCCTGCCTTGCGGATTTAGGTTGAAGCATTTTTCAAGTTATTGATTCCGCGGCGCGACTTTCGCCGAGCTTTTTGCCTGAAAATTTGATAACAGCTTTTAAATATTCCGGAAAAACCGCAGCCGATTCGACGCGAAACACTCGTATAAAATACTCTGAGCTCCGCGACTCGGAATGAAAAAAAAAAAAAAAAAATGCTATTTTTCATCGCTGCTCCCGTATGAACGCGTTAACTAAAAAGGAGGAAAAAAAAAGAGACTAGCAGCTGCAACTGTAAAGGGCCATTTTCGAGCGGTTTTACAGTCCATCCGATAAATTTAAGCGGCGAGAGCTTGCCGCGCGTAAGCTCAATTGCGTCATGGAAAACGCGAAACGATTATGTGAAATCGAATAACGAAATCGAGACGACCGAGAGCGAGACAATCCCCGCAGGAAAAAGAGACCCCGAACGGGTCAGCTCCGCCTCTTTTGTTCATTGATTTTTCAGATTTACCAACGCGAATTCGGATCGCCGCGCGTTTCGATCCCCAATTTGGGGTAATTATTAGAAGGAGCCGCAGCCACGAGGACGCGGAGAGCTGATGCACTCGGGAAATGAGTGGTAAGACGTCTGCGTCCGGCTCTCTCCTCTATTTTTATACATTTCGAGCTCGAGAGCAGTGCCGGATTCTGCAACTGGAGCGGAATTGACAATCTGTTGGTTTTATTGTGACGAAGCGGGCCGGTCGCCGCGCTCCGCTAGAAAATGAAATTCGGAAAGGCGGGGGGCGATCGCGAGAGTCGCGCGGCCT
>UCOM01001709.1:0-36229 GCA_900474385.1 Ormyrus pomaceus
CCCCTCCTCTGAATAGGCCGTAAAACTAAAAAAAATAAGACTCAATTACGGAGGGCTCTCGTACAGGCTCGCTCTCGGCCCTCTCTCGGGCTTTAATGAAGCTGTCATTAGGCTCGAGCCGCGCCGAGCGTTTTTCTTCGAATGCCCGCGCCGCGGTTTATTAAAACCCGCGCCGCGCCGCTCGAAATTATTCCGGCATTCGCCGCTTAATTATCGCCTAGCGAATCTTAATAGAGAAATGAATGCGGGCCGCGCGCTCGCTTCCGCCGGCTTTTTAATCCCCCGACGCGCATATCCGCTCTCCCTCTCTCTCCGCACGCGACATTTCTCGCATTTCTCGGCCCCCGGCGGCGGCGGCGGCGCGGCGTCCGCGGCACTTTAACGCCCCGGCACGCGTAATGTACGGCCGACGGAGCGAGCTCCGGGGGAACAAAAAAACCCGGAGGGACAACCCACTCTGTCATGCCGCGATGCTTTCGGGCCGCGGAGCCTCCCGGCGCGGCGGCAGCCCACCGCCTTTTTTCGAAGACTACTCCTCTCTCCTTGGGAATGCCTCTCGCTCTCGGGGTTTGCTTGTTTAATCGTCGTTAGATGCTTCGTAACGCTGACGATTTTTTGCGGTTTCACCCAGCTCATGCTTTTTCGAATTTTGTTAATGCGCGTTGTTTTAATTAAAACGCGGCGGGTTTATGGCTCGTTAAAGAAAGATACTTTTTCAAATATAATATTATTGTATATTTTGTAACACCCTCGAAAGCAATAAAAGCTCATTGTACAGGCCGAAACATCGACGCTCCATTTTTCGCTCTCGGCCGAGTTGCAAAATTCATTTTTAACGAGCCAAACTTTTAAACAAATACCTGGCGGGCAAGTATATTTATTTTTGCCTCGGCCGGACCGTAATGCGTGTAATCCACGAGTCCACTGGCAGCCAGCCGTAAATCCCCCTTTTCCCTCCCCGCGAGAGCCGAGAGAGCACAATAATTTCATTTATCGGCACCTTCGCAGGCCTTTCTTCAACTTGAAACGCTCGGCAATTTTCATTCCTCGCTTTTTGCATTCCCCGCCGCCGCCGCCGCCGTTGCCTATATCATTACCCGTCCACTTCTCTAACAGTCGGTAATTCTCAGCCTCTCTCTCCCGCGCGTTCGCCTTTTTCGCGAGCAGCCAGTGCACACTCCTCTCTCGAGCAAATTCCGCCGCGCGAGAGAGAGAGAGCTGTGTGTCCTCCGTCGCGGCGCACGGCTCTCGCTCGCGCTTCCAAGAGGGCGCACTTTCTTCGCCGCTGATCGGCGCACTTGATTACCGCGAGACGCTCGCACCCACGGGGAACGATTTGTTATTCCCCCGCGCGTGTATGTACGTATGCATGTATGTACGCGGGAGCTGTTAACGAGCGAAGTGGGACCGAGAGAGAGAGAGAGAGAGAGAGAGGAGTTTTGATCACCGAGCCGTTGAAATATATCGCGCAGAAGTCTGCGCCGATGAAAAAGCTCCAGTCGGATAAGCGATCTAATGAAAGTGCCCGAGCACGTAGTTACACACACGTGCACACACACACACGTTATAACTTACGGCGATCGCGGCGCGCGCGAGCGTCAAAGTTATTATTACTTCCTTGATCTTGTTAATGATTGGTCGTTAGCCAAGGTAACACGAAAAAAGGCCCGCTGATTGACGCGGCTCGATTGTTGGCCGCACTTTTTCAGTCCCCCTCTCAGCTCTCTCTCTCTCTCTCTCTCTCGGCTTTTAATTAATTATCCGAAGAGCAGTGCCGTAATCGATTGGCAGGAATGCCGAATTAATTTTCGGCTCGTACACACAGGAGATAATACTTCGCGCCGCGCGCCGAAGCTTATCGCTCGCTATCGACGGACTATTTATGCAATCTCTTTGTAATGGCCTTTTTATCGCGGCCGTAAATTTCAATTGCAGCGCCGTAAATTAAGGCAGGCCGGCGCGCGCTCGCGCGGCTTAGACGCTGAAACTATGAAATTGAATTAAACGCCGAGATTGCGAACGGAGATTCGGGCCTAAAATTTAATGCGAGAGGCGAGAGAGAGAGAGATCGCTCGTTAGAGGCATTGTTTATTTCAGGAACGAGGTTGCGAAATAGAAGCGAGCCCGGTGCCAGGCGATTTTTCGAATATCTGCATGTGCGTAAAGTAGGAAAACGTCTCAATCAGCATAAATTGCTTTGCGAGCGAGGGATAGAGTAATTGCGGAATTTAAATAAAATCGCCGCGACTCGCCTTCTTTCGGGCATCGCGCATATCTATACTTTCTCTAATTCTGCGGAGATTTTATCGTTTTCAGCAATCATTCGCCCGTGGATGGAAATAAAGCTGGCACCGACAATTCGAGCATTCCTCGAGCGCCGTATTCCAGCCACTCGTGTAAAAGTCCCGCAAAAAATATGACTGCACCGCATTAAACCCGGTCCGACCAATCGAACACCAAGCGCCGTTAATTCAGAAAAAAAAACATCCCCCGCGGCAAAGAGCGCGGAGCTCCCGAAAAAAATCCGACCGTGAAAAATATCGCGCGCGCCGGAAAACTAAAGGTGGCGCGCAAAAAATGACAGGCCGCAGCGGAGGAGAGACCGTAAAAGCGCAGCGGTGTGTGTACGCGCCCGTAATTAAACTGACGCGTATCGGGGGCTAATAAATTCGCGCTCGCTCGCGCGAGGGGGGCATAAAAGGAGAGTTGTAACTTTATCGGGATAATTGCTCGGGCCACGCCTCGCTGCCCCGAGCGAGTTATCCCGCGCCGTGACTCTCTGGGCGCTTCGCGCGCCGTCTTTGTCCCTTTGCCGGGGAAGTTGAGCTGCGGGTGTTAATGCACCCGGCGTTGCACGGGCTTGCTTTGCGAAGCGCGCTTATTGCTGGCGAAGCGGCTGATTTTTTTTCGATTCGGGGACTCTTATTTTCATGGTTTTGACGAAAATCGGGGTGAAGGGATTAGCGTTGTGAAACAAGACATTGTCCGTTTTAACGTAAATTAAAAATTACACTAAAAATTCAGTGCAATGCGAGAGAAGGCGATGTTTAGTATTATATCTAGAATGGATTAGTTATTTTCCGTTACCCCAAGAAACGTGAGAGCTGGGAAAGCAAACAATTAGCACACAGCACGTATACTTACCATAAGTCTAAACTGTCGGAACAATGTGAATTGGGTATTCCAATTTAATTCAGCAGATATACTTGTACATAACGCTGTACGTAGATATATGCTTTATGGGCAAAATTTGAATGCCAATTCACGTTATTCTGACAGTTCAGACTTATGGTAAGTGTATACGTATGCAATTCAAAACGTCGGACTGACGGAACGTACATTTCACTTGACTTCCCTCGGCACTGTCAAACTTAACCGAAATTTTAGCCGAGTTAGTCGGGATATAAGCACGGACTCGCTGCATGCACAACGCTGCTCGGCGCTGCCGTTTGCGAGATTGCGCACGACTCAAACATTGTGAGAAACAGCCTACTCTTATACCCAAACGCTTACAAAACCATTCTTACGTCGTTCTGAAAAAAGAGCATTTTGAGACTTCGTAAACACCTGCAAGCCCTCGTCGCACAGTCGCTCGTTCGTTCCTCGCGGCGACGTGCTTTTTCGCTAAATAGCAAAGCGGAAAATAGGCCTATATACATCTCCGACGCATTCGCGTGCGTGTAGAAGCAGGAAGGGAGCGGGGCGGGGGGGAGACGCGATCAAACAGGGTGGGCAGGGAGCTATCATAACTCAGCTGGATGCGGACAGCCGGCGCTTGTTCGCCGCTTGCGGAACACACCGCGGACACGCCACCTATACACGCACGCGCGGGCCGATACACGGCGCCGAGAGAGGCGAACTTCGATGCGGATGCACGACTTGACGGCGAAACCGTTTGCTCGAGTTTTTTTTTTTCTTTTTCTTTTTTTAACCGGGCGATATGAGCGCGGATTCATTTTTCCGCGGGGGGTTCCAAGCTGCTGAGAAAGCTGGCATTTTTTTTGGGCGCGTTAACGCGGTAATTAGAGTTTCGCGAAGAAAAATATTATTTATTGCGAGTTCTGGAATAAAAGTGTACGTTTAAATATTATGGTTCGAGCGCGAGCGATAATATTGTTTCGATTGAAATATTCATGACGTGATTGTTTAAACATGAAGAAACTATACGTTCTCTAATAAAATGTTTAACTTCTCTGGAATCGAAGCTCTCGTTTATCTGCAAATACATAAATTAAAGTTAATTGAAACAGTCAATCGCATTTATCTTTGAATAATTTCACAATCGAGCCTTTGTTGAGCGCCGGGAAAAGCAATTTTAATAAATTTTAAAAACTATCGGCGAGCGGGTTAATCTTATGCAAAGATACCGATCTTCCTTTCGTCGATAAAAGATGATTTGCGTAAATGATTCAACTAATTGCTATTCAGAGGAGGTGCTGCTAAATATACATATAATGCACAGAAATCTAAATATCCGATTGTATTGAAAAGGCGTCGTATCTAATTGAATAAATGTGTATGGAGCTTAAATATTTATAAGGATTTTCGAGCGGCGTAAAATCGGTTCTATGCGTTCCCTCCAACTGCTCTCTCGCTACGATACGGCGGCAAAATGCGCGATATATAATTTATCCACACTTTGCGTCTTGTATACTCGCCGACTGAAGTATTAATAACGTCGATCGGCAATAAAAACCCATATACTCCATATCGGCGCTCGTAAACATCGCTATTCTTCGACCACCGCCGCCGCGAACAAATATCGCATTTACGTAAGATCGGAATCGAATATATAAAAGAAACTCGAGCGACTCGTAAAGCCGCTCGCGAGAGCTTATAAAACTCTCGGGGCGGCTCGAATCACGCAGCCCGTAAAATAATTCGCGGCCTCGTATAAAAGCTCTCTCTCTCTCGCGCGCGCGAGATCGTCGATAGGCAAAAAGCGGGCCGCAGATGAAGCTCTCGCGATAGCAGCAGCAGCTCTCGCGCACAGACACCGAGAGAGAGAGAGGATAACGAGGCCATTCTGGTATAAGGCGAGCATAGATCACGCTCGCAGTTTATAGTCCGATGCGCCTCTCTCTCTCGCTCGCTCGCGCGAGAATCGCCAAGTGGAAAGAGACAAGAAGCGCGTGCGTATAATGTACACACGTACGGGGGGCGTTATGGCTCTTCCTGGCTCGTAACCCAAGCTCATAAAGCTACTGCCGGGGCTGAAATATCGTCCTGGCAGAGCCGACGGCTGTCCCTACCGACCGCCTACGCGCGCTGCCCCGGCTTTGTGCGCGCCTCCGCTATCTTAACGCCGTTACGCCGATTTATTAACGGGCGAGTTGTCGATAAATCAGTCTGCCGCCGCCGCGATCGGGTTTCTCTCTTTCGCGCGCGCGCGCGCGGGCCTCGTAACTCGATTGCCGCGCGGCGAGCCTGGATGGGCCGTTTTTCTCCGAGATCTCTCTGGCTCCGCTGTGCTCGGATCTGCACCCGCGCGGCCTTGCCAAAATGCTTCTGCCGACGGCGGAGGGAGGCACTTTTCTCGGGGGGCGCGGCTTTTGCGCGCTGCTCACTTCTCAGACCTTTTCTTCCGGCCCTCTGGCAGTGCTTTCCGCCAGAGCTACGATGGAATTGGCTAAATGGCTTTCGATTCTGGTCGAGTTGAATTATGACGGAGATGGGCTCGGAAACAATAATGCGGGTGGACGTTCGCGAATACGGTTGAGACGGATAAATAAAGCAGTCAATTTAGTATACTTTGTGACTTTAAAAAGTTGTACGTTTAACAATTTAGAAGGAAGGAAGTTTCTGTTGGAAACGAGTGATTGATGACAGCATTGTCGTTTCGGTTCTGTGATTCAAATTTTGCACTCAAGTTAAATAGAAAGAGTATTTAATCAACACTAAAAATCGAAAATTATCGTCATCGCGATCAGTCCGGAAAGCCACCATAATCAAATCCATCTATTTACAGTAGGCTGAGTCAGCCTCGAAAATTCATCCTTCGGCTTATCTTGATACGATTTCCAATCAGAATTGACGTGAAGTACAGTAGGTTATTAGAATGATAGATGCCTTCCATTTTTCGAAAGTCATTTAAGCTATACATTGGCTCAGGCGTCGCTCCATTTTTTATATACGGCAGACTTCCCGGGTGGAATCCACCGCGACGGGAGAGTTCCATTGTCGATTTTTAATGGTGGCAATAGTAGGCATTTAAAAGGACACGCCAGTCGGCCGAGTCATTCATCATCGGGCCGACGCGTGCGAGTAGTAAAAGAAGCTGCCGGATGACATATCTTTGACAGGCCGTATCGTGCCCGGGACATCTTGCTCTCGAATATATATCGCTTGCATTGTAATGCCCGGATTAATAAAGTGACAATAAAAGTGATCGATCGACGGGCTTAAGAGCGGCATTAATTGGCTACTAGTAGCGATCTACGTTTCTGCGCTCGTCGTAATATATCAAACTTTTGTTCCCCGTTTTGCCGCGGGAACCATTAATATTTAAGGAGTATTGTGTCTTGTCTAGAAGAAAAATTTAAATGTCGATTTTGACGTTTTTAAGTTGGCTGAAGGAAATTAATCGCTTTCTGGTCGGAGCGTCAGCTTTTTAACTGATCTGATACCTTTCAATAAATTTTTATTTTTAGAAGCTGATTTAGATATCTTAATGTATTCACGACAAGTTAGTTGTAAAACCTGTTATAAAACAGATTGATTTATTAGAAGTGTATAAAAGTATTTATTACGACTTTAATTGCACATATAGACATATTGTTTATTTTTATTTTTTTACTTGTAAATTGTACTTGTATCATATACCACTTATATACATTTTTCTTACTTGATCAAATAAGAGGTATTATTGCATTAATTACAGTGAGACATTCAGAAAGTAATAAAATTGATCGCACAGCAAATCTATAAATACTCATTTAACGACGAATTTGAACTATCCGTCAAACCATTTATCTAACATATCGAGGAACACACAGAAAAAAAAATTGATTAAAGGCCCCGAAACTCAGTCATTTTATTTTCCCGCAGCGTTTCCACAAAACCATTAATAACGCATTTACAGCTACAAGGAAAAGGCGCAATCGCTGACAGTATCTCCTTAATATTAAACCACTAAATTATGTAGCCTCCGCTCGTACGCCTCGATGCATTAGCTGCGAAATGCACGGCGAGAATAGGTATTATTATCTCGTGATTCATTGAGCGCATTCATAAATTTTCGGGGCCCGCAGATCGGCGGCTCTCCGTGAGCGCGCAGCCAGTATATACGTGTATATATACGGGCGGTGCGCGGGATATTGATTAATGCGCGATATGCTCCTCCTCCCCTTCCCGAGGGGGATGGGATTGTCGAGCCGCCGCCGCCGCCGCCGCAGCCGCCTCGCCGACTGAATTATTTATAAAGTCTTCATTCGCCGCGACGCGGGACCGCACGAGAGAGAGAGAGATTTCTTTGTCTCGCGGCCGTATAAAGTGAAAAGGAAAGCCCCGCGGGAGGAAAAAAAATAAGGCGGAGAGCTTTGATTTAGGCCCCGCGAAGCTTTTTTATTGGACTTGTATTTAAATTAGTTTCTTACGTATGCGGCCATTGTTGGCGCGCTGAAAAAAAAAATAATAATAATAAAAAAAGAGCGCGCGCTCTTGTATGCGCGTCGCGCGGGTTTTGCATTTTTATGAAATTTTTGGATCGCGCGAAGCGTCAAATGTTACAACGTTATTACGTTTTATGCCCCGAAAGAGGGGTATTGAATTTTTATATTTATCGATATTTTCGAAATTCGAAGGCAAATGAGCACGGGCGCCCGAATAAAATGCTCATTTGGGAGATTTTATTGTTTCATAAATTGCCGACTATTCGAAGATTTTATTACGATAGGCGAATAAAATGTAGGACTTTCGCCAACGACATCTAGGCATATCCGCGCGAGCGGAATCCCATTGTTTACTGCCATTAAGCGCAATATCTTCCTCGATGCATTCGGCCCGGACATTAAAAGCAGCTTCAGAGACACACAATTTTCCCTCGATTCCCCTTGTAAAGAGCCCGAGAATCATAAATACGCACTGGAAGCAGCTTCGGCCCCGAGATTTACGAGAGTCTCTCTCTCTCTCTCTCTCGGCGACGAAGGGCGGCGACGCACAAATATTTGGTAAAACCAAGGGAGACAATGTGCGGCTCGATCCAATAAAAATAATTTCACTGCCCTCGCGTATACGCATCGTTTAGAGGAGATACGAGATATATCCAGCCGCGACTTATTGTCATTCGCGCGACGTCGACAAAGCGTCGTATTAGGGGATTGAATTTAAGGGCTTCCCCCGGCCGCGTTATAAAGGCGACGACGATTCAGTCGGCTGCGACGCTCCGCGCGTAATATTATTACGGCCGGCACTGCGGCGCGTCGTAGACTCGGCTGAAGGTGGCTCTCTCTCTCTCTCTCCTACCTATCCTTCCCCATATGGCCTCGGGGCCATGGTAGCACGCCCATAGAACTCGAGATGCGGCCGTAAATTAGCTTTTACGAGGGAGATAAAATGCGCGGTTATTATCTAAACGGCGTAGCCGTCACGCGAAGATCGCCGAGCGACGAGCGTATGCCTTTCCTTTCCCTCTTCCTCCATTTTCTCCCCGGTTCCTTCGCGAGAGAGCTCTCTTTCTCTCGGGGCGTCCTTTGCCATTTTCGCGAGCGGGCCGCTCTCGCTTTTCCCTTTATCGTCCGTCGCTTTTTTTAAATTCGGGCGGCTCTCTGCTCTGTGCGTCGTTTTCTCGCTCGAACTTTGGGAATATTAAGTTTTCGTCGATTAATCCAGACTTTAGATAAGAGAAGCGAAGTTCTAAAATATTCATTTAAAGGCTGTTCTGTGTAGGCTTGTTAAGGTTTCTCCTTAGGTGGCACCACGAAACTACTAATTTATTGGAATTTCACTATCTAAAGTGAAAAAAAAAAACGAGAAAAGGCACTAGGCCGTATTTTAAAATTCCTCGTCGCATTGAGTCACTCATTCGGAATTTATCGCATTCCTATTATATCGACACACCCCATCCGCCAAAATTCCACCTCGTCATCGCTTCCGCCAGATAAATCCTCAAATTCATAAACACCGAAGCCACGGAGAGCTCGTAAGCAGGACGCGCTCGAATCTTTACCACAAATTCACGGGGAAACAAACGCAGAGTCGGTGGATTTATCGGTCCCCGCCCCGAAACAGTCATCTCACGTACTTTTCCCGCGCGGGCAGAGGATCGGACAAGTGGATCGTTCTCGGCGGCATCGTTCAGAGCTCGCGCGGATCGGCCGACCGGATATCTGATGTATATATCGATCGAGCCTCTCTCTCTCACTCTCACGAGCGGCGAACAAAGATCTAATGCCCGTCTCGTTTATCTGAGCCGGAGGTTGCCAGCTGCGTTTACTGTTATTGCTCCCCTGCCGGATATTGATTCTCTTAAGATTTCCACGGCGGAGTCATTAAGTGGATTGCATAAATCATGCGCACGCACGCGCCTGGCCTCCGCAGATTAGAGTCCCGGGCTCGAGATTAAGACCTGCGCGCGCCGTCGGCTCGCGGGGCCCCGCTATTTACGCCTTTTCTCGAGCCCGAGAGAGGGGCTTTTTATTTATAGGCTCGAGCCGGCCGAGTTAGATTCTATTATCGTGAAAAGTCGATGGGTTTGCTTTAATGCCGGCCGAGGGGCGGCTGTCAGCGGCTTTATCGGGCGAGTGGCAATGTTGCGCTTTTTAACCAATTAGCCGATAGCGAGAGGAGTGGACAGTTTAAGCGGGCTTTTAAGAGCTCGGCCGAGTTTAATAAACAATTTAGCAACGCCGATGGAGCTGCTGAATTCAATGTGCTGGATCGTGCAGTCGTATATGGCGATAGTGTTATTGGAAAAATAAAAGCTTGTTTTAGACTTTTTTTTCTACTTAAGTTAGCTATAATTTATATTGGAAGCTACTGCAGCACTTCGCCTCTAATCTAAAAAAAAAATCAATATACCCTACAAATTGGCTGGCTGTAATTCTACATCTAATTAAAATCCAGAAGTAACGATCGCAATATCTCACATCGAACCGTACCGATCAATTTGGCGAAACAGAATAATTACAATCCAGAAATACCGCGGTGTCCGATTGAGTCATCTCGCGATCCTCCAGAAAATTAATCCCAGCCGATAAAATCGTTCCCTTAATAACTTCATTAACCGCTTCGTCCAGCAAAAAAAAAGACGCCACCAAGACGGCAACACCCCTCCCGAAAGCGGCATTCCTCCTCGGAGTTTTTCCGAGCGCCTCGGCGATCGGCTGACCGATCGGGGCCCGTCGTCGAGCGTCGACTTTCTCGCCGGCAGCTGCCTGGAAGTATCGCTTCCTCGCATATCCATCTCCCGGCTCGTTCCCAATATCTCGCGTCGTTATACGCCGGAGGAGAGCGCAGATGTATCGCCTCGTTAATGTTTCGCTTCATCAGGCGTTATGACTGAACATCCTTTACTCCGCCAGCAGCAGCGGCAGCAGCGGCAGCAGCGCCGCGCCGCCGGTAATTTCGCGCGCCGAGCCTTTACGGCGGAATGTACCGTCGTAAATTACCGGCACAGCGGCCGCGCGGTTCGCGGTAAAATCGCGAGAGAGCCGAGAGCCCTAAGAGCTCTAATCCGGAGGAGCGGGGGGAGCGTCCTCTTTTTTTTGCGGAGTGCAATTACGGGGAGAGGGAAGGGAATTTCGAGCTCGTTTTTTTTCTTTCGAATTCTAATCGAGAATTGTAGAGCGACGCGGGAATTGCGGCTCGGGCAAACTTGGGATAATATTGTTCTGCTATTCGCGACGGTACTGCGGTAAAAATGATAAACGCTATTTTTATAATCCAGGTTTCGCGTGTAATTTTGTAACGCATCGAAAGCGCGACGAGGGAATCGTAAGTCAAAATAATAAGTTGGGATATCGTTGTATAATTGTTGCGTCATTTCGAAAGCTCGAAAAAAGAGTGATTAAATGTTATTTAATGCTTAACGACCTAACGACAAGGCGATAGATCACTGGGTATAATAACGTATTTTCTCATTCTAAAATCCGTACGCGAAGAAAGAAGGAAAGAGAAAAAAAAATACGCGGTAATAAATACATAAACAGAATCATTAATTTCCATAGCGGCATAAAGAATCCCGGGGGCCTTTCAATTTTCCCGGCGTCTTTGAACCCGACAAGAAACATACTCCGGCACCGGCGCTTATTAATCCCATTAAGAGACGCGATTAATCTTCTCCCCGCGGAGAGGAGAGGCAGCGGCCCGCTCCTCGGTTTTAGGACCGATGCGTAATCCATTCCGCGGCTGCGCAGAGCCGCGATTTAGCATCGTTAACGCGGCCTAATCTTATTCTACGGGCCCCGTAAAAATGATAATGAATTTCCAGTAACGAATATAGTCGGCGCGCGTTCCGTATCATTATGGAAATGGCCCGATGTGCGCGCTTATATATTATACGTACCGGGGTTTCCTCTCCCGGTGTTATAGCCGCCACGGCCGTATATCTTAATATACGGCGCGAGCAGAGACCCGGGGACTATGCATGTTAACCGTCGCTCGTAAACTGTAATGGGCATGTCGGAAATTTATTCTCCTCGCGTGACAAAGTGAGAACGGTCATTTTCTAGCCGAGAGCTGTCCGAGAGAGGGGCCCTTTTTCTCTCTCTCTCTCTGCCTCTCGAGAGAGGGGCCTTATACGTGCGAACGATTGCCTGTTTATGCGCGCGGTTACGGGGCGATGATGCGCCGATGACGAGGACAAGACGCCGGGAGAGATGGGTAAATGACCGGCGGTGTGCTTGCAGATACGGGCACTTTAGCCGGCAGCGGCGGCTGGGGCTCTCTGCTTTATGGAAACGGCGAGTTAACTCGGGGATTTTGAATTTTATACGCCGGGTTTACTGTTTTTAAGGGCGATGCTAAATTGAAAATTTTTACTTCGGGGTAAAGTTAACTTTCGATAGAAGTAACGCCGACTTGTATAATGTAAATAAACTTTTTCTTTGATCCTTTTAATACTTAATATTAAATAGTATAATATTGTTTTACAAAATAAGCATGTACAATAGAAAATAAAATTTACTTGTAGGTTTAAAAAAAAAAAAAAAAATCGTAAGTGCTTTTGTTACAAGCGTTCAAAGAATCTGCAATTTTCATTTACCCGCCGTAAAAGCAGGTAAATTTCCTTTGATTTTTTAATTGCACCGAAGTTTGGAAAATTTAAGAGCTGCCTTAGCCCAATGCATAATTCTCACTCCAGGCAGTATCGCAATACACACACACACACACACACCACGAACAAAGAGCAAACGTTGCGCCGCGCGCCGGCACTTCAATGCAATTCACCCTAAGCACGTCGACTTTAAGTGCAGCGAGAGCGAGATTGATAGGCAGGTGTGCTCAGCGAACGGTAGTCAAATGGCCAATATAGTTTGCAGAAACGAGCTGAAAACAAGTTTCCCGCTAAATACGAGGGGAGGGGAGAGAGAAAAGCGATCGGCTTGCCGCGAAAAATATCGATCTAAGTGCCGGGGTAACGTCCATTAATCATCGGCGGGGCCGCTCTCGGGAAACTAGAATTACACGATCGCCGCGCCGATGGAAATGAGATCTCGTTTAGTTAGCCTGACGCAATTTCTCACCGACGAGAGAGGCGGCCGGCCGCGCACCGAGACCGAGTGCGTTTACGCTCTTTTATATCGTCGTCGGATTTATCCGAGCGTGTGATTCCCCTTTATAAATCGGCGGGACGAAGCGCAAGGTGGCGCTTTTTTGCCGCTCTCTCTCTCTCTCTCTCGTTCGCCGCGCGCAACGCGAAACTACACTCGTAAAGCATTCGCCGGCCGTTTTATTGCAGCGCCGTTGCGATAGAGTGGCCAATATTTTTCCGAAATTTATCGACGTGACTCTTCAGTTTTGCGAGAAACGCCGAGGAGAGCGGTAGCTGGCGCTCATAACTCGCCCCGATTCCACCGATAAATTGCGCTTTCTCGGTACTGCCGAGAGCCGCGCGGGGATATATACATATTCAGAGAATGTCTCAAGGACTTTTTGCGCTGAATCTAAAAACTCCGAGGCGAGAGAGGCCGGTTAGATCTCCCGGCTGCTTGTTTATTTCTTCTGGGTACTAATTTGGATAATCGCCGTGTTTTATCGTAATGGCGCTGAATAAAAAGGGAACGAGGTGTGTGTTTTTCGACGGAAAACTCATTCGAATGACGTGCCGCTTTTAATTTTAATTGACGGCAAAGAATGCCGGAGACCGAATTTCTTGCTTAACGCTCGACACCGCAAATTGGGGACAAGCTGTATTTCTGCCGCGACAACCGATAAATGCAAATAAAATTATATAGTATTGATTAACTGTAATAAGGTACAGGCGACGATTTATAGCGGCCTATTAAACCTGTTTCCGTGCAACTAAAAATTACGCGTAATGGCAGCTTTTCTAGCGGCGATTATTAAACTGTTATTTATTAGGTGGAAACTACTTAAGGGAACTGTGTCTTATTTTGAAGTTTGAAATTTTATAAAGACTATATATACTCTCAAGTCCTGCCCCCTAAATCTCGCGGCGAACATTTCGAAACTATCGCTGAAACGGAAGCCATTAAGCCCGGAGCGCCTCTCTCAGGATCCTCCTCGCCGAAAGTACAAGTGCTTAGGCCAGCGGCGCGAGCCCCATAAATAAGCGACTCTCACCACGGACGGCAGTCGAGCCGTCCGTGGGTCCCAGTAACTCAATCGATATCTCGACGACACGTCGCCGATAACTGTAAACAGGATCATTACTTTTCGCGATGCGATAGTCGCGCGCTCAGAAAGAGAGAGAGAGAGAGAACGCTTTATCTAAGAGAGACACGGAGAGTGCATGCGCAATATGCGGGTCGTAAATATCGCGCGGCCGCCCCCTCCCCTTCCGTCCCCGGCACTTTGTGTCCTATCGGCGCGCGAAAGTTTCCTGCCTTTTTTGAGAGGGAACTAATTCGGACTCGATATCGGCGATTTGGCGGAGATTGGCGGCTCTGTGCGGCTTGGATTTCATTTGCGGCCCGGCGCGTTTAGGGATATCGGTGTAAACGACGGAATGAATTTCGCGGACGGAGGTTGAAGAGTGAAGTTAATGGGCGAGATAAGCGGCGGGCTTCGACTTCGACTTCGACTTCGAATTTATTACGATTATTTGAGGGTTATCGGTTTTTGATTAGGTTGGCTAAGCTGGGCTGAACACTCGCAATTAGGATCTAGAATTTTTCGGGGAGAAAGGACTGCCGTTTTCTGAGCAATATGAAGTTTCGTTTCTTCGACCGGTCGGTTAGATAAAAATAGCTTTTTTTACGAGCTTACTATACAAAAGACGTATTTGAAAAAGGTTACTATAAGTCGTACTAAATTTATTTGCCTGACTTGAAATGACTCTGTTTGTAATTAATTTTAATGAATAATTTATTAATTAACTCACAAAAAAGTATTTGCAGTAAATCAGAGCAAAATTTGTCATCAAATTAATATCAAGCATTAATAATCAATAATTTTTCAAATACTTCATTTAAGAAATCTGCCGACTCATTTTTTAACAACGTCATTATTTATGAAACGATATTGCTCTGTTGACTTTCAAATTTATCTCCTACAATCCTATTACAAATTGACCGTAATAGACAAACGTTCGAGCTGAACTGATTCATACGCCTTATACACAAATATTCATACCCATTAGATTGACTTTCGATTAGAAACAAGGTGAACGGATTAGCGCAGCGGTTGAACGTTTACGAGGCACTAATCTGACAAGCTACTGGCAACCGCATACACACCGACTCAAAGAATATCTAACAAATGTTACTTTTGTCCGTTGATAGACACAAATCTCCTTAACCTCCTTCCAGATCTCTTTTTCCTGCGGCTTTTCGGACGTGAAATTTCACGAGCGGCTTACGGACGTCGAATTTCGCGAGCAGCCACTGCTCGCGGTGGACGTCTTTTGCCCGCTCTATTACTCGTCGACTAAATGCAGGGCGCCGCGTATAGATTTGTAATAAACGCGGGCAGCTATTTTTCGAAAGGTGCGGAGAGCGCGTTTTTATCTCGTGCTCGCTCGCGCAAAATTGTTCAGCCGGCAAAGTTTATCCGGTGGGACGGAACGCCGGCGAGGAGCGTAAAGTGCGTAACAGATTTTTTTTTTTTTTTTTTTTATCTATTCAGTCGGAGTGGAAATCGTTAACCTGTAATACATCGACGCAGTATCTGTGCACTTGTACTCGATCAATCATTCGCCGGCGGATTGTCCACGAATGAAAGTGGAATAAATTTTTTCCGATTTCGAGCATATTTTTACCGGTAAAGTCTTGTCGAAGTTACTGGAGCGGATATAAGCTTGTGTTAACATTCGTCGGAGAAATCCCTTTGACGTCTTTACTTTTCTTTTTTTGATGGAGTGAAAATTTAATTCTCAATGAAATTGGACATCTTGTTGGCGTCGCTGTAAATAGTTTATTATAATTAATAAAACAGGTGACTTCGCCATGAACGAAACTAATATTTTTTAAACGAGCTTTTAAATAAGTTTTACTTTGGACCGAGAATAAAAACCGATCGTCCTACTAAACTGGCACATTCGACAAATCAAAGGCAACTGTTAAAGCACCGGACTGGATATTTAGATTGTAAATAAATCGCGGTTTATCTGTGCTTTCGACAGTTTAACGCGGCAATAAACGGTCCAAGACTGAGGAAATTCAGCCGACGCGGACATTTGTCATTGACGCGCAACGATTTGAACTGCTAATGAGGCGTAAGAATCGAGAGGTCGAGAGATTTATAGCCGCGATAATGTCGCCCCGGACTGGCTACGAATGTTTTAACGCCGAATAGATCAAGAATGTGGATTCGAAATTGATATAACCGCGCCGTTGAAAGTAACGGTTCATTTTTTCAGAGCCGATTCCAGCTTCGATTCGAGTCAATAAAGAATGGGCCGTAAGATTCTTGTCGGCGATACGACGTTCCGAACAGTAGGCAAGATAGATAAAATAAGTGGTACAAGTTGACCTTAATATTAGAACGATTTCGACATTATTACTACTGAATTATCTTAAAGTTTAGCTTAAGACGGATATATTGAAATGTTTTTGAGAACAAAAATTAAAAATGATCTTATTAAAAATTGTCATTTGAACGTATTCTAACTTACTAAGAAATTTTAATAAAATTTTATTACGATAAATTTTTTCAGATAAATTTTTTTTATCGCTTCAATCAGAGTTATTTTATTCAAATTTCTTTCATAAACTTAAAGTGGAAAAAAATCTTATACAAAAATATCCCTCTTAACATTCGAATTGATTTAAATATGAAATATTTCCCTTGAAAAAAAAAAGAAATATTTCTCAAACCTCAATTTACATTTTCATTAGTTTTTCACAAAAGCGTCGTCGTCATCGTCGCCGCACAGCTCCCGGCGACTTAATTTTCTCCTCGCTCGAAAATCTCCATAAGAGAGGATTGAAGCCCCGAGACACGAGTCTGTCTGGTAAGCGCCTAAGATAATATATGATCAGCCCGGGCATCTACATGCGGGAGCGTTACGGACTGCCGGCGCTTCATCATTCGCCGGGGCCCTCTCTCTCTCTCGGCGTGCGCGCGTCGGCGCGCTGCAGCCGCGTTGACATTCGCCATCAGCTCCTATTAAGACGCCAGACAGGTAAAGGATGAGCGCTCGGAGGATAGAGCAAGTTACCCGATGCGACGCGTCGCGCCGGTAAATCGATGCGCGCCAGACGGAGACGGAGCTAATGCAAAGCTTGTTTCGGGCTGTCGACGACGCTTAGCACTTTCTGGACGAACTCGTCAAACGGATATTAGCTTACTTAAGGAGCCCGGCGTATTATGTTTTCGGTGGGAGAGGGGAGGATGAGCCGGAGGGAAACGCTAATGAGATTACGAGGTGGAGAGAGGCTGCCTTACTACTTTTCCGCGAAATTGCGATCTTGACGAATGCGGCGGGAAGTAAAATTGCGCGGAATTTCTGGACCACAATTGAATTCCCGCTTTATGAGTTGTTCTTTGCGGCTTTGTACTTATGTTTATTATTTTGTTGAAAGGGAAAAAGTTGTTAACATTTTTTTTTTTTTTTTATTTCAAAAAGAATTGCTGATTATGATGTACCAAAATTCACAAGCTTAATATATACTTCATATTATAAGATGTTGAGATTAATTACGTTAAAAATAAATAGTGGAAGATTAATTCTGTTAAAAATAAACATATACATATAATACATTTTTCATAAATTATCGTAATAAACACAATACAATACAAGTTATTCACCATAAATGAAACTATCCCTGGGCCGTATCCACCTTAAGCCTAATCTTCATAGAATCGGCGTGAAAGTAAGAAGCAGCATCCGCCACCAGAAAAGTCCCAAAAAGCTGGGCGTTCGCCCGAATCCTTATATACGTCTTATCCCATAGTAGTCGGTTAATCCCTCGGCGGTGCTCATTAGGCTCATCCCCGGCCCTCCTCCGGCGGTCAAGATCAGCCTTTCTCTCCCGCTACTTACCGTCGCTCTAATATTCGCTCTAAATCCCGCCGCAGTCGGGTGAATACACAGCGAAGTTGCGGCAGCTGTCCTCCGGCCGGTCGGGGGCAGCGTTACGCCCCCGGAATCCGTCGATTTTCGCGCGATGACTAACGAGCGCGGGATCGCTTGGCAACAATGACTTTTGTCGCGCGCGAGAGCGACACGAGTAGCGCTGCCGAACGGACATCATTGGGGCCGGGCCGCGTGACTAATTCCGTTAATTTCTTCGGAAATTCCCGGGGCGGGGCCGGCGGTGGGGCCCCGTAAATTTTCGGCCCGTGAATGGAGACAATGGCCGCTCGTTATTATTAGCCGAAAAGTCAAGTCGCGCGAGCGCGCCTCGGGTAATTTATGGCGCTTTATGGTTGTCGAGGCGCGTTCGCTGCGACGGGCCCACGTCCGAGAACCGACACTCGGTGATTGGTGATTTGTACTTCCCCCCCGGGGGCTTAATGCACTTTATCGCTTTACTGTTTCCGCAAATCGACGATTTTCAATCGTTTCATTCAGAGTCTTTGTGGGATCCTAATCCTTTCCTAAGAATAGACAATTTTGCGATGTAAGCGAAGTCAAGTTTGTACAAAGTGTATAAATAAAAATGCGAGTTGGACTGATTTTTCAGAAAGAAATTATGAATTAAAAAATGTATAATTTTATATATTTATATAAAACCAAAATTAAAAAACATGGACGTTCGAATTTTCCTTCGAACGAATATTTAAGGAACGGAAAAAATAAATCTAGAATATTTTATCTCTTTATTCTTTAATAAAACATTAAAATTTTCAAGTCCACTGCGCTTCATCTCCATACATTCGCAGGAAGTAGTTTCAAGCACAGAGCAGCGGTACAACCTCCAGCTCAGACGACAGCAGCAGCAGCAGCAGCCTCCGCTCTACACAATGCAGCCAGAAATGACGTACGATAATGTCTCCTTTTCCCGCGTTCTGTGCGTCTTACACGCTGTAGCTACACGCCCGCTTCAATCCGGCCTCTTCCTTCCAGAGATATCTCCTCGCTGTCCGGCGGAAATAAAGCTCCTCCACAAAGAAGCTGCCAAGTCGCGACTAATACACAGAGAGAGAGAGAGCCCGGCGCGTCAAAAGAGACCCTTATCTGCAGGCGCGTAGCCGCGCGCGGCATTATGTCGCTTTGCGAGGGTCCAATAAAGAAAAGTTATTTCCTTACGAGGGCCGCGCCGAACTGTTATCGCCGCGGGGGCAGCGGCGGCGCACTATCTTTTTCGCTCCGCGCCCGCTCGTTTTCGCGCTCTTTATGTACGACACGGCGCGGCGCTGCCGCCGCCGAGGGGAAAATATGAAAGGAAGAACGAGGGCGTATTTTTTTAAGGCGTCGTTACTTCTCGAAAAGCGGCCGCCCGGCACGACTGATGAAATGCCCAGGAGCTTTTAGAGAGGCGTTGTCGGCGCTCTTTTATTGGCTGTAAGCTTTCGGGATATGGAGAAACATATTTTTCGTCGATGCTTCTCCTTTGTGCGTTCGGGTACTGGATGTAGATTGTATATGAATTAAATTTTACGTTTTTATGCATTCTGGTTTTTTGAATCGAGTAATGAGTAAGGAATAAGAGAAAAAGGGAACTTTTAAGATAATAAGATAAAGTACAAGATAAAAGATATCTACAAGATATTCAAAAACTTCGCCTTTTGATTATCTTGTTCTCTGCAAATTATATTTTAGTCAGCAGTAGATGAATAAGGTAAGGTGCGATAACTATTCTTTGCAAAAGTTTAAATGTAGATTTAACGTTCCATATTACACGTGCCCGTCGCCCAAAAAGTTACTTAAACAAATGAGAAGGTGCCTCGCAACGAGGGCAAGCGCACTTGTTAGCTCACCGTCGCAAAACTCAATTCGTCGCGGCGGCCCGTAAAGCAGCGGCCAAGTAATCTAGCAAGTGCAAACTGGAAGTCGAAAAACATCCCCTTAAATTCCGGGCTCGCGCGACACCGCGGCTCGCCAACACTTAGGGAAAGAAAGGCACCCGCCCGCCCCCGCCCTCCTCCTCTGCGAGCGCGCCCGCGCGGAGAGTAAGTTTTACCCCCTCGGCGTCTTTGTCGCGAGAGCTCTCTCTCTCTCCCTTCTTTACGAGGTTCTCTCTCTCTCTCTCTCTCTCAGCCCCCGGGCGGTGACCACGTTATGTATTTTCCCGCTTCTTAATGCTGTGTCGCGCGGCTCTTTTGTTCTCTCTACCCTCGGCTATTTCGCCAGCGGTGTAACGTATGAAGTTTGTTGTCTTCTGCAGAGAGGGCCGTCGTCCTCGTCGCCGGCGCCCCTATTATGCTCTCGGCCGCAGGCTGTCGCTTCCTACTCCTGCGCGCTATCTCGTAACTCCGGGATTCTCTCGCCTCTTTTAGCGTCTCGGTCCTTTTTTGCGGAGGGGTCCGGGAAAGTTCTCGCGAGGGTTGGACTCGGTGAGGCATGGCCGCAAAGCCGCAGTAGTCTGCTCTGTTAATCCGAAAAGTGCAAAAGAGTCTGGGGTTGATCGGTGATTTCGTTAATTCCGCTTTGCATTATGCAAGAATTTCGTTTTAACATTCAAAATATGTTTGAATTTTATCAAAACATTAGTACAATTATATCCCCTTTAGACACTGTAAAAGTGTCGTCCCGATAATTGGACGCGTTAGTTCATCGGGGGGCAATTCAATGGTGGTCACTTACTGGGACAGAGATAATTCTCAAGATATCCAGAATTTTGATATACATTAACCCCAATTTACCAGCGCATATTATCATGTAAAAGAAATATAAAGCATCCGGGCCCGATGTTGCCAAATCTCTTAAGTAGGATTGCGTCAGCCATTACAGTAAAACAGCAGGTTGGGAAGAAGCTTGCAAAGAAAAGATCGATCCGTTCTCGCTTAGCTTTTGGATTGGATTTTTAGGTCGTAGCGAAACGGCGGAATAAGGAGCGGAAGGCATAGACAGAGAGAGGAGAGAGGGGCGGCGGCGCGGAAGGAGGATACGATCGGGCGAGATCTGGACGCTTGCCCGACTCGTTCTCAAGAGTTTTTCGGGTCTTTCCGGCCACTTGAGCGCGCGCCCGCGTACAGAGAGACACATTCCCCCCTCTGCGCACACATTCATGAGCTGAGTGCTGCTGCTGCCGGCGCTGCTCTCTCTCTCTCTCTCTCTCTCTCTCTCGGCCGATTACCATTTTAGCCTCGGAAGACGAACGGATATTACGCGGTTTTTCCTGATAAAGCGTGATTTAGCGAGCGATAACCTTTACCTCCCTTTTACTACGATGCTTTTATGCCTCTGAATGTGAATGGAAGAGCTGCTCGCTCCCCCGCTTTTCTTTATCTTTTTCGCCCTCTATACTCGCCCCGAGAGCTCGCCCCGCGCGCCGCTCCCTTTTGCTCTTTCGTCGAGTCTCCTCGGACTTTTCGTATAATGAGGTACAAAACCTTATTTTACGTTTATGCGAAAAAGAGTCTTAATATATTGGCGCTGAACTTTCTCCCGAGGGGGGGCTTGAATTTAAAACTTGAATTCCACCCGTTAATCTATGCACTTATACATTCTTTGCCCTTGTTTTTTAAAACTGATGACTCTTCGTACTCCAAAAATTCTTATTAATTTTTTTTAAACTTTCCATTGTGTTCCGCAGATATATACGTTACAACTTTATGATTGCGGAGGAACGTTGAATGGTGCAAGTTTCTTTTTCTTTCTTCCGGATCAAACAGTCGCAGAATATCTAGCCAAGTAAGTGCACGCACGCCTTTCAAAGTATTAACATAAAAAAAAAACGTCGATATGCTAAAGCGGAAAAAATTCACGTCCACGCACCGAATAAACATACAATAATATTCTCCGTCCCAAAGGCCGACCGATAAAACAAAAGCCCGGCCGCAAAGAGAAGCAAAAAGAATAAAAAAAAAAAAGCAGCAGCGGCAAGTCGGGCCTGTGGGACCAGGGCTCGGCAAAGTGGCCGGAATCGCACTCGTAAAAGTTGTTTGGCCGTCGGACTAACCCGCACCTGTCCGGCTGTTGGCTACAATGTGCTCGCACACACGCAGCTTTGACAGGCCGGCCGCTACCGTGTAAACGCCTGTTACGCCGCGAATACAAAGAGCTCTCTCCCACCCTCTCCCCCCGTCGACTCGACGCACACCGATTTACCTCCACTCTGGGTCAACTCGTCTGCGTTCTTCTCTCTCTCTCTCTCTTCCCGTGCTGCGGCGAACGTGCGGTCGCATTGTTGAGCAGCCGAGGGTTAAGGTGATGATTGCCGAAGGCTTCGCGGCGTTGGAATCTTGTAATTGGCAAATTGGACGGGAATTGGAGGAAGCCTCGAGGTTTTGGAAGTGCGGTTTAAGCTAATATATTTTTTTTATCTTTGGCGTCTCCGTACTTCTTCCCATTTGACGATTGGACTATGAAGTTGATTAATGAATAGTACGGATCAAAATTTAAAAAAAGAAAACAGAATATAAGTCGGTAGCAAATATTTGGTTTTAATCAATCACCGACTGTTTACACTCCCAACAAATGCTACAAACGAACGGGTATAGAGATTTTCCCAGAAGGGCTCGAAAAACCTCGGGCCAATCCGCAAGGAAAATAACGAAGCCCCACACTCGGGGCTCTCGCAATAAACGCTTTGTATTCCCCGACGTCATCGACATCCTGGCCGCGGCTTCAAAGTCAACAGCTTCCTGCGCAAATATACACACCTCCTGAACCGTATATTCCAGCCTCGGTGGCACTTTCCCGTCTCTTTCTATCCCTCTCTCTCTCTCTCTCTCTCACTCGGCCGCGTTTTATCCTCGCTGCGCGCGGCTGTATTGCCGCCCTCTGTATTCGTTAATGCTCTCTCGCTCGTCGGGCATTGTGCGGCCTCTGTGCAAACATGTCAAGTTGTCGCGACGCTGTCAGTCCGGCGAGCGGACGCTGCCGGTCAGCCTGGCCTGTGTCGCGACACGCCGCCTATTTAGCCTTCCATCAAACGCGTCCTTTTTACGCCACTCAGCTGACGGAAATGGCTTTTCGACACTGCGGCGGCAGCGGCCTTTTTGCGGACGCGCGTTTAATGCCGAGAGATGGATTTTACCTACCTATTTAGACGCTTTCAGCGTGGGAGGAGGGGGATTATAACGCGATTATGCGCGGCCGCGGATCTTCGCAGTCTTTCGCCCGCGAGGCTAAAAGCCTCATCGGGAATTCAGCCGCGGCGAAATCGCGCCGCTGAATTGCGCGTCACGCTCAGCCGCTCAAAGAGTTATAAATATTGCATGCGGTTGCGTATCGGCTTTAAAAGGAATCGCCGTTTTAAATAGAAAGGGATCCGGAAAAATTACGTTAACGCGCCACTCTGCGAGGCTTTTACATCTTTCGCGGAGCGGAGGGAGCATCAAACTTTCAAGGGGAACGTTTTTCGAGAATATCGAGATTTATAAAAAATTCACGAGTTAACGGTCCGATTTTGCTGACGCAATGATGGTTACGCAATCACAGCTGAATTTGAACTTATTATTATTGTTTTTTTTTGCGTTTATTGAACAATAAAACGAGAATAATAAAGTTTTATTAAGCTTTTGTCAATAGCGGTCATACAAGCTCTAAAGTTTTAGGTTCAATTAAAAGCACATATACATTAAAGTGGCAGCTGCCATTTGCTTTTATGCAACTACGTAAAATACATCTTATTAGTTTCAGAACACGTTTTGCGATAGTAAGTAGCCAACCTAATATTATACTGTAATTTATGTTCCGTATGGCTACTGGAATCTTGTTTTCATATTGCGCTATAAAAAGAGATATGCTTTAATTATATAAAAATATTAATTTATGAATCCTGAACAGAGCAGCATTTTTGCAGTGAAATATTTTTGCCCAAAGATATGAAGAAACTGATAAGTGATAATTGGAATTTACCCATATAACGCGACGTAAATTTTTGTGCAATTTCGCGAACGAGGTAAATTCCATCTGCATTCTTCGGTTTATTATTCGTACAAAAGCAAAAAGCAGATTTTAATACGCACCACTTTCTAGGCACGAAAAGGCTCTCACGTCGGCGGGATTATCAAGAAAATCGGGCCGACAGGCGTGTGTGTTGTGACAAAATCTCTCCCTGCTAAATAAAACTGGAGCCTCGCCTCATTACCCGTCTGCTTAGCCATAAAACAAGCCCGCAGCATCACGTACGAGACACCGAGCGGCTACTGCTTCCTCATGCGTAATCCCCCGTCTGAAAATTCCGCACGCCTCTCTCTCTCTCTCGGCGGCTGGCAGCTAAATCAAATAAACATTTCGCTTGCAGACGGTAGCGCGTCCTTTCGAATCGTGTCAAGAGCGTGAAAGCAGCATAGGTGCGAATCCGTAGGTGACGGCCGCACAAAGCCAAAGGGGGAACAGAGAGAGGGAGAGAGAAAAAAGAAGGAAGAGGAGTCGCCGGTCCAGAGACAGGCAGCCGCGCGCTCTCGGCATAAATAACGACGTCTTCGCCTAGCCGCCGCTCCCCCATTGAAACGTCAGGGAAGAGAGCGGCGTCAAGAGCTGACTGACAAACCCCCTGCATGCTCCACGTCATATTTCACAACGCGCAACGAGATTAGGCCAACGTCGCGAGCGGGGACGAGGCTTCATTTACATGCTAATCTCTCGCAAGCGCAACGTCCGAAATGCAATGAACCTTCAGACGTCGGATTCGCTTGCATCTGCGATATATCTGCTTTGAAAAGAGCCGCCGCCGCTTGTCGGCTGCATAAGCGAGAGAGAGAGAGAGAGACGGCTCTTTTTTTCTGCTCGTAAGAGCGACAGGGGAGATAAAGCTGTCAGCCACTCTTTTTTTCGACTCTTTTTTTCGAGAGCGCGAGCTTTTTCTATGAGCTCGCGAGAGAGCTTTTATCGGGGAATAACGAGAGCTGCCTGGTGCGCCGGGCGAGCTTGTTTTTAACCAGCGATAGCTTTGTTGTTGCTGAAGTTGAAGATTTTTAATTAAAGCGCGATTCCGCGGCGGTACAGAATATTTTTGAGATATCGCCGGGCAATCGTTATGAAAATAATAAATACTCTCGGACGGATAAGATATAGTCTAAATTTAGTAGAATTTACGTCCTTGTCGATGACATATTTGGATAAAGATACGATTTTTATATCTAATATTTACCAAAAGAAATTGCGAAAGAAATATCGTAACCTAACTATAAATCTCTCCATTATGTGCATAGATAAAATTTAGTACGCGCGCGCGGCGTGTTTACACTTGAGATAACACTTTTGGTCACTGGACAGCAGATAAAACAAGTTTGCAAAAGCCCCTCAGTTACGAGTCAAACAACAGCTGTCACAACAGTTGCCATTGGGACGGCTATGGCCCGATGCTGCCGTTGTTTGGACTAGGTTATTTGTCTTTTAAATAATTTTAAACTAAACAAAATTTTAATATAACGGCAGGACGAACCGGCCTGTATTTACATCGGATTACAAATTGTAACCGTTAAGCCTCGTTCTGCGGTCTTGTTTAACTTCAGACGAAATAAGCTAAAGCACCACCAAAAAACAACATTTTCCCAAACGCCGCTTAAAATCCGTATCGTTTCCTCGCGTCGTGAAAAAAGTTAATCTCTATTTTCCCGAAACCGAAACAAAGACAAACTAACGAGACTGTCCACTCGATCGATCCTCACGCACGACAGGCTCGGCGCATCGACTCGGCCACTCAGCGGATTATTACTATCGAGTTGACTATTGATTGACCGACCGTCGACGGGGGGGCGCCGCGAGTGTCGCGCTCTCTTAACAATTAGGCTCAGGCGGTATCAATCGCATTCTCAATGCGCCGAGTGACAGCGCCGCGACAGCCTCGACAGCCCGGGGCCCGCGCCGCTCCTAAGCCCGGGGAAGGGGGGAGCCGGCTGTGTACGGGCTTGTCCCTCGGTCGGACGCGTCCCGGGCCGTTTCGCGTCCGAGACACATAATAATGTAGACGCGGGAGCGAGAGCGAGCACGCGAAAGAGCACGTCAGAGGGAATTAGGCACGCCCCGAGCCCCGAGGATTACGGGCTGCGCCTGACGTTGACAAGCTTGCCACCTCCGCGAGAGAGAGAGAGAGAGAGCCGCCTGCCTCTCGACGAGCCGAGCTGCCCGAGCTTTTTCTCGGCTGCAGCCCTTTTCGGGGACACTCGACGGAGGAGGAGGAGGAGCTGCTCTCTTTTGTTTACGAAGGCTGATTGCGGCGGGTTCCCCTAACGGAATCGAAGGAGCCGCGTTGAAAAATTGAAAGATTGGCTGAAGCGCAGCCTCGTCCCTTCGCCGAGAGCGTGCGCGCGCAGCTTGCACGTGCTTTGCTCGGCTGCCCTCGGGGTATCGGTGACCGAAGAGTAATGGCTAAATCGACGTCACGGCTGACACGACTGGGTGGCGGCGGGCAGACGTTTATGCGGCGCTGCTCCATTGTGCTTGCGTACGTCCGGCCGTAATCTCTCGGCGGACATCTATGGAGCACGCAGCTCGCTCGCCCGAGAGACATCATCCAGCTCGGGGAGGGGGCCGCCGTTGCCGCCGCCGTCGCCGTCGCGATATGCATATCGCGCATATATACCTGGCCGAGCGGCGAATTTGCGGCATGAGGGATGGCGCATTCGGCATTGTGCCCCGAGATTGGGGTCGGCGCGCGAGCGATTTATGCGATCGAGGATTTTCACGCGGACTGCATTATTCATCTTAGTGAAAGCACGAACGAGCCGGCTCTTCGTCTTCTCTGCGGCGGCCGCTGCTGCTGCGGGAGCGCTCGTGCTTGGGATTGTTTGCCGCTTCAAGGGCCCGAGGGCTTCACTGCGCGGACGAATTAATTTCCGCGAGCTTTGAATTTGTAGGCTTCTTGGGGTTTTACGCTTTTCCGCCTGCATTTCGGGGGGGATGGAATCGAATTACCGCGATAAGTATTATTGTTTCTCGGAATATCGATAATTTCAGGGCGTCATAAGAGCAGTTATTCTTTCAACGTAAACGGTTTTTAGCAAAAATGCATTTCCAATAATTGCCCGTAATCTGTATTTCAATAAACGCGCACTTTATTACGCGCGAGATAATGAAGAAAATATAAGAAGAAATCGATTACCCCGCTATATAGAAGCGGTCCGTAATCTTTCTTCCGCAGTCATAGCAGGCCGCTCAAAAGGAGAAATTGACGACTAACCGATGAGACAGGGGGGTCAGTCATCAATCTCGCATGCCGATCGATCGTTTAAGGCGCGCGTCCCCTCGGCAGCCCGGCGAAGTGTCACTATATCCAGCTCTCTGGAAGCATCTCGGGCAGGCGCGTCGATACTTATCGTCGCTTCTTCATAACGCCCGCATTTCCCGGCTCTCGCGCGGCTCCTCGCCGGAGAAAGGGAGAATGATTATCCGGGCACTCGGCGCGCCGGGCTACCAGCCCGTGTTCCTTGATTACTATCGGCGCAGCTGCGCCCACAATTTGTGTTTCCCGTCGGGCCCAAGTAAGAGAGCCGTCCGTCAACGTCGAGCCCACATAACGACTTGGGAGCGCGCGCGCGCGCGAAGAGACAAGCCCGACAGCCGAGAAAGAGGGACACGCACACACACGAGAGAGAGAGAGAGAGAGGCCTTTAACGAGATGCGAAACTCGACACTGAACGAAAGCTTGATCGGCCAGACGAGAGAGTGAGAGAGAGAGACGCCGGAGCCCCGGAGCTATGAGGGATATATCGCGGCCGGTGTCTCGACTAGATAGAGAGCGCGGCGGCTCCCGTCGCTCCTTTAGGCGGAAACTCGAGCGGAACGCTATTTTACACGTCGAGTCACCCCTGGCATTTTGAAGAAATCAACAGTCGGATTGAGTTAGCGCCGCGATCGGGCTTTTTATCTGGCTCTCTCTCTCGCCGTGAGCCGAGACTCGAGTGTCACTGCCGGAGACAGCCGGGGAATTAGAGTGCGGGCTTTGCCGGATTACGCCCGCGAGTGACTTTATTAAGTCTTTGATAACGGAGCGTGTTTGTAAAGTGTCTGCTTTTCTCGCGATGGATTGCGTAAAATTTTAATCGCGAGCGCGTACACTCGTATAGCTCGAGAAATAACCCATTGGATAAGATTGGGCTCCGCGTAAAATTATACAAACCTGCCGAGAAAACGTGCAGAAAATTCAAGTGTAAAATACACCGCCAAAAAAAAAAAATAGCCTACACCTTTTTAACCCGAAAAAAAGAAAAGAAATAACCCAGAACATAATAGGTAAAATCAGATTTCGAAATAGCCACCAGAGACACGCGCGCCCACCTGGCTGCTCCCCGGAACCAGAACCTGGTGTGCCTCGCCTGCCTCAGCGACGCCGCCGCGGACAATGGGAATCTCCGGCGCGGCAGAACGGTAGCTCGATCGCGTGGCCCTCGACGCCACTCAAAGCTGCCTCCCCCCTTCCTCTCGCCGCAGGTAACGCGATCTCGGCAGCCTAAATAAACGTTCCAGAATAAATAAAAGCCCATTCGAGAGACGTCGAGGCTCAGTATTTGCCTAGCTGTCTAGGCCTTCCTTCCTCCCGTCTCTCCCTCCTCAATCTCGCCTGTTTATCCGCGGCGAGAGAGAGAGAGAGGCGCGCGAAATGGATATTGAATTGGCCGGGCCGCCCACCAGCCAGCGGCCCCATTATGCGCGCTCGGCGCATAAGCCCCCCGGGGCCATTAAAATAATAACGTTTCCATCGCGCGTAGCTGTCTGCGAAAACGCGGCGCGCGCGCCGCGGGGACGCATGAAAAACATCGCGCGCGCCGTGGACGAGCTAAGAGAGAGAGTGGGCTTTTCAAGTGTCTCGGGGGCCTGTGATTTTGAATGACTGATTGGCGAGTAGCCTCGAGTCCGGCCGGGAGTGACGAATCGAGGCCTTTTGTGCGCCGAGAGCTGCTTACGGTCGGGACGATTTTTGCGCCCGTCAAATTTTGATTGGGCCTGAATGTCTTTTTGAAGCCTCTCGAGGGTTAGAAAGCTTCTGCGCGCGATTGGCTTTATTTACTTTTTCCGTGCACGAGTTTGGAATTTCCTTGCTATTTCTAGACTCTGCGGCTCGGCTGCGAACCTTTAAAATAAATAAAAGTATACGCGATTAGCACGGTCTGTCGAGAATATTTTCGGCTCGTTAAATAATTTAAATTTATATAGGTTCGAAATTCGCTTTGACAGCCACTCCTCTCTCGCTAATTAATAATGCACTCGGCTGCTTCTATTCTCGCTATCTTGAACGTAAATATTGGCGGAAAGGCTGCCTTTAAAAATAAAGACTCGAATAAATATACGCCTCGGATCTCGGGGCGGCTCCAAAATTAAAACCGCTGCTTCCCGATAATCCCAGATCCACTTGATACGTCATTTGATTTTCAATTACGGCGCGTGCCTCGGGAAAGGACAGAGGTGCGGGGGGAGGCCGCGCGGAGCAGAACTCGAACTCGGAGAGAGAGAAGCAAGCGACAGAAAGCCGATCATTATTCGACCGCGAACGGATTTCTCTGAAAACAATAATTGACAGCAGTTATAGACTATGAAAGTCGTCCCTCCCTCCCTGCCCCCTCTCTCTCCCCCGTTAATTTCCCCCGTAAAGGACAATCGTTCTAACTCAATTTGGCTCCTCCACCATCCGACGTCTTCATTATCGCATTTCGATTGGACGTCCCTTCTGCGACGACTGTCTCTGAAAAGCGTCGGTACGTAGGTGGAAACGAGACCGGATGAAAATCCCGTCGCGGAGCTTTCAGTCGCGGCTGAGAGAGAGAGAGAGAGAGAGAGAGGAGGGAGCCGGTCGACTAGGAAAATTGACAGCCGACGTCTGTCTTCCCGTCTAGTTTCTCGCTCGTTCTCGCGCGCGCACTCGCTCAGACAGCCTGTCTACCTGTCAGCATGACACCGCTCGCGCTCTCGCAACGCCCTCTTTATTATACATTCAATTATTAGGTGCTGCGCCTGACAAGCGCTATTGCATATTTATACCTACCGGGGAATAACGGGGGAGGGAGAAGCGAGAGAAGAAGCACGCCGAGAAGAAGAGAGAGGAGAGTTTAAGAGCTGCAGGCTCACTTTTTTTTCTCCCCCTCCCGGGAATTAAAAATACGTCAAAATCCGCTGGAGGGACTCCGACGGAGTTGACGAGCGAAACGCATTAGCCCCCTTTAATCCGACTGATTTTCCGCGCCGGGGACTCGACGTTTCGGAGTTTGTTTTTACACTTACTTTCAACTTTTATCATAATCTGCTTTTTCAGCGACTTCATTATATATAACACAATTTTGCTTTTTTTTTATTAAATTAAGCCGTGGAAACCTCATACGAGGTTTATTTAGCTTTATCTTTATTCAAATCTTACAATATGATATAATTACAAAAGTTACAGGAGTATAGTTATAATTTGTTGACTAACAGTGAGGTTTTTTAAATTTGCAAGTTACATTCGTCAAGAAAATTAACAAGACATTTACAAGCTTCGGTTAACGAAACTGTTAGTATTTATTTTTTTGTAGTAAGCTTGTCAACAGTAGCTCTGCTGTCGAGACATATACACACTTGTCGTGGGAAATTCTTGACATGAATAATAAGCTTAGCGATCTCCACAGTGCAGTTTTTTTATTGGTCTTCCGTTTACAGCGTCTATAATTATTGCCTGATCTTTTGTGGGAAACTGAGTTGTTTGAGCCATTTGAGCATACTTTTTAAGGCTGGAACTTTGATTTTGCGACATTTCATTGGCTGAAGCTCCTGTAGTCAGGGGCTTCAGCATTCCTTCGATAAAGGAAATTGCGAGTGTTTTTTTCCTCCTCGCTGGAGCTAGAAGCTCACAATTTCAAAACTTTACACACCAACCGCTTGACGCTCAACAACGATTCGCGACCGAGTGAAAATTTTGCTTTGTCGACGGTTAATTAAAAGTTTGTAAATTTAATTATTCCACGAAAAGATAAACATTCGCAGTCGGACAAAGGTTTCTAAATTTGAGCTTAATTAAAAATTGACGTCGGTTTCGAGTTGAGCTTGAACAACAAATACCTCAGAAACATCAAAAGAGCCTGGCAGCAGCAGCAGCAGCAGCGTAATTTCCTTGAAATTCGATCTAAAACAGAAAATTCCTCTCTCACATCCGAACCTCTATGCGAATTCTTCCGAAATCGTAGATTTCTATCTCCCCGCCAACTCGTTTTTCTCATTAGTGCCAATCTAAAGTTTCAGCCCGCACAAAGGAAGCTATAGCCACTTTGTCCGGCAGGCGCGCGAATCGGCTCTCGAAAAAAAGCTGCGCGCGCGCGGCGCTTTCGTCCAAAATTGCGCATTACGGATTAGCTTACCCGACGCGGCTAAAGGGGCGTCGCTCTTCAAAGGAGCGTCGTGTCCTATCAAGGGTATCGCGTGTCAAAGGAGAGGACTATCCGCCGCCGGACATCGGCGGAGAGCGATCGAAACGGCCGATGGTTTTTTTTTTGTCGCTTTTCGTCCCGCGGCGCGGCGATCGCCGTGGGCGGTTGCGTTCCAAAGGCCGTGTTGTCCACGTGTCTGCCGCGCGCGCTGCTCCTTTTGACGCGCCTCGCGCTGTGTTTCATTGTGTCTGGCCCGGCGAGTTCGAGGGCTCGTCATGTGTCGGAACCTGTTAATGCGCCGGACGAGCGATGCGCCACTGAGCTTTTACATCGTGAAATATGTGCCGGGCGAGCGAAAGGAACGCGCCGGATGGACGGGAGGAAGGCGAGCCTTTGAAATACTAGTATTGACTGTACGGGAGGCTGATGAATTGTTGGAGGAGTGGAGTTTTCTTCTTCGAGTTTGGCCAGGCTTTCTTTTGTAGACATTTTTTTCCTTTTGCGATTTTTCATTTTATTCGGATTATAAATTGTTTTACAAGTTTTAAAAACTTCAATACGATACGGTACAAGCAAACAGCCAATAACGCATAAATCATCCGATGCATTAATCACAGGCTAAATTTTAACTCAATAGTTACATAAAGTTAACTTTCATTATAACGAAGTAAAATAATCCGCAAAGCGGCAAATCAGGCAATACATTCCTTCTATTAGAATCCAGCGTCGAATCGCGCAAGCATTACCCTCCTCCATAAATCACGCAATAACCGAGAGCAATTAATTTTTATTGAATTAAAGGTACATAATGCAATCAGTGACGTTCGACACGTGTTTCAATCCCACCGATCCACCTCCGCTCCGCAGCTCTCTCTCTCTCTCTCCCCCCAGTCCCGCAGCGTCTCGGTTCGCGGCATTCATAATCAGCCATAAATTTCGGTCGCTCGCCTGAATAAGCTTGCCGACTAAAAAGCCGAGTATTTCTCAAGGGATTATATCGCGATGTAACAAAATATCAAGCCGTCGGCGCGCATTGTACTACCTCTCTCTTTCTCTCTCTCTCTCCTCGAAGTGAGTTTAACTCTTGCCGCACACGCATATTGTCAAGCCCGTATATCTACACGCATTCATCTACCTACGCGAGCTCTCTCGGCTCCGTCGACGCGCGAGATTAATGGCACACCTGCACGAGGGCGCGAACGCCTGAGAGACGGAGATATCCGAAGAGTGAGAGAGAGAGAGAGAGAGAGGTGGAGGGAGAGGCAGTTGGGAAAAGTCCATATTTCGCGGCGGATAGGCCGGGGCGCGCGAGCGCATGTAAATAGGAAAGCGGGGCGTATAAGGTGACGAATAAATCAAGGCGGCAGCCGCCGGCAGCGCGCACACACAGCGCGCGCGCGCGGTAAGGACAAGATGCGCCGCCGAGATATACGGAGCCGCAAAAGGCTAAGGAATTGCGCGCTCATCCGCTAAAATATACATCTCGCAAGCGCCCTGAAAAATTGCGAGCTCGATCCGTTTCTCCGCGGTGGGCGGTGCGGTGTGCTCCGCTTTCTTTTCGCGTGCGCGCGCCTTTATTGAAAACGAGATTTCCGCGTTCTCCGGGACTTGACTCGGGTGGGGCTGAAAATTTTAACGAGATTGCATTAAGCGAGCGAGGCTGAATGAAGGGTGCTCGCTGCCGTGATTTATATTGATTGGACGGAAAGAAGGATTTTTTAAATGTTTTCCATCGAAGTCGGGTTCATTTGTCCAATTGACATTTCGCGAAATAGTTGTAAAAATGGTTCTTCGACATTTTTCCAAGGCATTGAATTCTCTTTCTCCAATTTGCTTCCTGGCCGAAACCCGACACGTCTCACTACACACGCCGTACAAAGAAATCGCCCTCCGAGCAGTCGAAAGGCTTGGAAAAACGTGAGCGACTTTCGAAAAGCCGTGGACACACGGAGCGTTTTTCGGAAGCTCGTCCCATTCGGAGGAGCGACAGGATCGCACGCACCTCGCTTAGGGTGGTTGTCTGTGTGCGCGGGAGGCGCGATGTATTATGCCGCCCGACAGACAGGCAGGCAGGCAGGCAGGCAGGTATAATACAGCATGCTTCGCGCAGTTGTACGCGGCCGCGCGCGCGGCGGGGTATGATTGATGACAAGTCTTTCTCCGCTATGAATATAATATCGATCAATCACACTATTTACCGGACGAGAGCGTAGGCCCCACTCTATCATCCAGACAAGACCCCCAACTATCGAAGTCGTCCGATCCATTTTTCAGCGAAACATTCGCGATCGACTGTTCTCTCCGCGAGGCAGCTCTCTCTCTCTCTCTCTTTGTGGCTTCTGTCTTTGGTTTGCTCCTTTCGAGGGCCCGAGGGGTGGCGGCCGCCCCGAATGATGATGCACGATCCACTCAGCCTTTGACAGCCGGCTGTTCTCGGTGATCGAGCGAGACGGAGGCTGGGAGGAGAGAGATGGATCCCGGATTGAACTGATTTTATAACGACGCGAGAGTAATTTTTCACCCCGTGCCCACTGCTGGATTCGAGAAAAATGATTGAGATGCTTTTTCAGAGACGCTCAGCTGGCTCCCTTTCATGCTCCTCGGCAGCTGATTAAAGATTTTTCGTTGGATTGATTTTTTTTACCTCGAGGCGCACGAGCTAACGCTCTTAAAGAAATTTGGCGTGTCTGTTAATTAACTTTAAATGCATTCGTCGTCTTCGTCAAAACAGCAAATCGAAAAAATTTTTAGGACTAGCAGATTAACGACTCTCAATAATGAACTCGTAGTTAACTCCTCTGATAACGGGACAATTATCCCCGACTTGGAGCACGCCTCGTTTCGCCTCGAGTGCTTTTTAAGACTCCTTCCTCCTCCTTCCCCTCGGCCGCTTCCCCGACTATGTCCGCGGCTCTCAAAGCGGAATTCCGAACTGGATGGCAGAAGCGGAGGCGTGGCCGCCGAGGCGCGTTAACGACTCGCCTCCTCGTCGCTCTCTCCGCTCGACTCGTCGTCATCCGCGACGCGAAACCCGACGGCCGAGGCGTCGCGAAGGAGGAAAAACGACGATGGCGCGGGCCGCGCGGATAATTGCGGTGCGCGCGTATTTTCGGGGGCCGATCTCGAACGATTCCTCACTGACAAAGCCGCTCTCCGCGGAGAGATTAATCGCGTCTCCGGCGCGAATTAGCTGCTCATAAACATTCTTCGGTGGATCTTTGAGATTTATCGCGGCCTGCGGGTTCATAAATATTTAGCCTCGCGAAGGTCTGGTTTAATAAATTAAGACATTCTTTCGGAGGATAAGCCGGGCTCTTTTTTGATCTTCTGATGATGCACGAGGCGGGGAATGACTTGGAAAAATTGCCGGGGCTTTATTTATGCAGATGGAGTGTGCAATAATGATAGCTTCGAGTGATTTTTGATAAATACTTTTTTACCCCGGGGGGATACTACATCAGCTGCGTAATAAATTGACGTGTTTTTTTTTCAAAAGATCGATCATTTTTCCTGATTTAATAGACGTTGCTGAACTCGTAACATTCGAATCAATAAAAAGGCTCTAAAATACACGAGAGAGAGAGGCCGCGCTCGGTAAAAAGTAATATAATGAGAGTGAAAGATTGTTTAGCGAAATTTATGAAGCGATAACATCGGGACGTGGTCGGAATCGCATTATTTAAGGCGATATTAAGCCCGCGAAAGTTCTAAACATCGAGGGATCTACCCAATAAAAGCTTCAGAAACAAGCCGGCCCGTTCATTATACGTCGTGTATATATAAGGTTTGCGAAAGGGCCGAATGATTTACACTTGGCTTGAAAAAGATGCTGTTATTGTCAGAGCGGAGATAAATGCTCGGCATAAAACATCGGCCGCTACTGTAATGCCCCCGAGGGAATTTGTAGGGCCTTTCAAGAACTACCACCGCGCGCACACTTTTATCTCGGGACAATCGCATCCTTCCTCTCTCTCAGGCGCGAGAGTTCTCTTTCTCTCCGGGGCAAGGATCTCTCTCCCGCGGTAGATCTTGTCACCGGTCGTCGCCATCCTACGGCAGCGTTTTGCAACCCCCTCGGCTCTCTCGCGCGCGCACCTCTTCACTGTTTCCTGTCCGGCGGCGTCGGCCGGCGCTGAGCTTATACATATATATATGTTTTTTGGGCCAACAAAAGGTCGTTAAAAATCCGTTAGATACGGCCGTCAGATAGGCTTGGTTACACGCGCGAAAGAGAACTTGCCGGGGCGCTCTCGCTCCTTTGTGCGTGATTTGAATGCAATCTGGGGGCTAATCTCCGATCAGTGTCGAGAGCGTAACGCGATCCGACGCGACGTGACGTGATCCGGACTCGATAGCCTCGAGCTGTGCGCGCCGTGTGTGTGCGTGCGCGTGCGTGTGCACGGCTGGTTGATGTATCCGAGAGCCGAGTTGACGCTTATGGGGAGAGACTCGCGCGCGAGTTACTCCCGCGGATTTGAGCGCGATGCTCGAGCTTGTAAAGCGCCGCTCGCACCTGCGACTCTATCGCCGCCCGGATCTACGAGTTCTCCTTTCTTTGCTGCGGTTGACGCGCCGTGCTGCTGCTGCTACTGCGGCGGAGGGAGATCGCAATCGACTTAACCATCGACCGCCGCCGCTGTAATTGCAGATGTTGAGCGAATCGCCGAGGCGAAGTTAAGCGTTAATGAGACTGGCCGCGAAGATAGGCGCGAGGAAAAATTCTTGAAGAGGGTTAACTTCGAGTACGGCGCTGCTTTTTCGAGCTTCGATGGTTACTTAAAAGGCAAGGTGGAAGGTGATAATTTAAGCGAATTCATCGTGTATTGTATAATTACCAAAGTCCCAAGGTTTTGACAGATAAATAATTACAACGTTTCTCGCAAACGTTGTATTAATTCAAAGTAAAAACTAGCACGTCTCTCAAAAGATGCGGAGGGTCGAATCGGTATAGCTCCCCCCGTTCCCCCGTTAACAACCTTGACAATAATATTTGAGCCGCACCGACAGCGTGAAACAGTTTGATTGGAAGCTAATAATCGGGCCGCGCTCCCCATTAAAGAAGCTTCGGGTAGCACACCATCGGCGTCGCTCTCGACGCTTCGGGCTCGAGAGCGTGTGTGGAGCGGCGCGGGGACAAAAAAGGGAAATCCGACAAAGCCAATAGCGGGGTGGGCAACGGCGGGCATTGTTCGAGCGGCGCGTCAAGAGTCGCTTTCTCTCTCTCTCTCTCTCTCTCCCCGGGTACCCCACACGAGGGCATGTACACAGAGAGATCGCA
>UCOM01001710.1:0-36145 GCA_900474385.1 Ormyrus pomaceus
GGATTTTTTTATGCTATTTTAATGGTCATTTTTTGTTGGGCCATAACTTTTGACCAAATAAAGATTTTTGGATGTCTTTTTTTTTAATCACTAGGATTTGATCTCACCTTTCAAAGGCCGAGAGTTAAAATACTCTAAAATTAACAGTTGAAAAGTTATATGTGATGAAACAAAAATCGATTTTTTTTAGCTCTTCGCTAAAAGAGCTCATAACTTTTGAAAAATCGAGGGTTAGGCCGAACGGACGCGGCTTCTTTCATATTTTAACATTAGAAATCATATCCCAAAGTTTGAACAAAATCCGTGACCCAAGCAAGTGATACTCTCCTGGTTAGATATACTCTTTCGAATCATACCTGTCAGCGAACCATTGAGTGCATCTCAAGATTTGCATACTTTGTCAATAATATTAACGCGGATTACAAGGGCGGCTGCATTGTCGGCGGCAGTGGCAGGCGAGTTAAGCTGGCACGCGCCCATCCCGAAAACGGCTTATTTAGGCACATTGCCCTTAATTCGATTCTGCTATTTTAGCTGACCGCTCGCGCTGCTCGCGCCGCTGACGCCGCGGGCCTCGCGGCGAGACGACGGCCGGAAGCCCGGATTTTCGGGGGTCGCGCTCGCGTCCAGGTCTGCTCCATTATGCAGGCAGAGGCTCTCGGCCCTGAGCAGCCTTCGGGGGTGTTATTGCATTAACGACGCCGGAAATCGAACTTGGCCCCCGGCCCCTTTACTAATCTTTCCAACAATATCAAGCCGTGCGATGAATCTTGATTACCGCGCGCGGTGTCGAGTTTTCATCGGAATTAAGATCGTCCAACAATAACAGCAAAATGGCGACTAATGGCTCATCATGAATATGCAATTTATTTTAATTAACTTTATTCTCTCGCTCAAATTTTACTTATTATATTCACGTATATAAGAAGCATTAAATTTCTCTGTTACAGAGATGAGATTTATTATATTATCGAATTTTCCTCGTTTTTTTTTCGTATTACGCGATCACAATCAAGAATATAATAAAAATAGATTCGAAGCTTATGTTAATGTTTGATGCTGTTCGATCTCGGATGCATTAACTTGCCATTAGTACAATACTCCATATCGCTTCTCTTATTTATTTGGAGAAAAATATTGCAGAGGCTTCAACAGTAAGTTGTAAAAGATAATAGTAAAAACTTAAAGATTCTTATTCTAATGGCGCTTATCTAACAAGCTCACTGTACGTTTATTCACCAGCGTACATTAGCGAGTCAAAGTATAATAGACGGGACAACTTTTCGAGGAGTTTTTATTAATCCTTATTTGTCTCTTAAGTTTTGTCGAAATGCCTATTTTTGTTTTGAAACTCGATATTTTCATTTAGCTGTAAATTACAGAGCCGCCAGGCGGGAGAAATTTCATAAGTATAATTCAGTTAGAAAATTCGGCTGGAAAATCGGGCTTGGCGGGGCAGCAGCCGATAATGTACGCGGACTCGGTTGTTCAGTTAGCAGCTCTTCCGCGACGGGGAGTATATAGATAATTTCCCTTGCTCCGGAGTGATTTCGCAGCTTGGCCGCTCGCGGAATCTCGTTTGCACCTAGGATATAAATTAAGCGGGGAGCAGGGCCGCTCCTCGCGAGGACGTCGACGTCAGGGATCCCGCCCCTTTTGCATTCGGGGAGAGTTGGAGCCGAGTTTTACCCGGATTCTTCAAAGCCCCGGCAGCGCCTCACCCTCGCGGCCGCAATTATCCCTCTAACGGAGATTTATGCCGAAACGCGCGAGTGCCCCTGGAAATCCCCCGAAAACGGGCGTCGGGTAGCCAACTGCCGGCTACGAGCTGCGGCGAAGGCTTATTTCAATTAGGAGGATTCGAACTTAGCTTTTCATAGTCGGAGATAATGATGTGTCTGTTAGTTGGAGTATAATTTAATACTCTGATAATGAATTTTGCTCCGAGTTTAAGCTCGCGTTTTCGCACATAAGATCATTTTGATAATTTTCCGAAGTAGAAGCTACTAACCGTTTTATCGCATTACTCTCGTACTTTATCTTCAAACTTGTGACTATTTATTTAATACGTCTCTCATGTTTAGAGTATCTTAGTTCGAAGTGCAGGAAAAACCATAATACTGCGGAATGCATTCTTTGTATTACCTCACCTCCGCACGCGTCCTACTGTGTACTTGCGCAAAAGACTCGCTGCAGCTGTCGTAGTTCATAGGTAACTTTCACAAGTAGCATTAAGCACGTGAACCTGGCGGCAGAGCGCATATAAAGAAACCGAATTCGACCTCTCGCGAATCGTAACACAGGCCATCCGATTGAAGATAATGCTACATGCTTTATTCTTCGGGAGCACATGCAAAGATCAAAGCACGTACTGAACATTCCATTGTTTTGGTGACTCGCTAGTAGGATAATTTCGAGAGATTCATAAGATTACCATTAATTATTTAATTATACGTAATAGGTGTATACGTAACAACGCGAAACGGCGCCGGTTTTTCGAATAAATTTAATAAATCGGGATCGCGCAACAATGCATGTTCCCTAATAGATGTAAGAGAACATTGTGTTGAAAGTTTTTTATACAAATAAATGTATAATTTTACATAAAACGTATGCAATCATGTCATCCAGTGCAATTACTATTCGTATTGTATAAGAGTTTGAGAAATATCTTGGAAAATGAAATTTATAATAATAGAATTCAGAACTTTGCGAGCAAGAACTTTCGCTTTCAGAGTCTTATACATATTAGAAAACATGACATTATGCATTTCGAAACTGTACGATGAAATTTGTCCAATTCTATAAAAAAATTCTTAGGTTTTAATGGCCGCACTGAATCATTTGACACGAATAATACACCCGGCAGATTGACAGCAACTCGTACGACCGTGAACAAATCCAAGTTAAAATTCGACGAGCCCGGCGATCTCGAAACAAAGCGCGCGACGAGTGAAGAAGGCTCGCCGCAAAGTGATACTCGATTTGGGCGCGCTCCCCATTGGCGTGCCTCTCTAAGGCAGCGCGCAGATGATAGCCCCTATCTGTCTGTCGCGCGCAGTGACGCCATTAGCAGTGCTTTTAAAACTGTCTCTCTCTCTCTCTCTTTCTCTCTCTTCTCCGCGAGCAGCGCAGCGCTTTCATGATCGCGCGGCGAGCGCGAGAGCGCGGCTACTCGCTCTCCGGCGGGATACAAAAAAGTGCAGCGAGCGCGCGAGTGCACCGGCAGAGATTGTCAAAGCGGACGGCGAGCGAGAAGAAAGACCGGCGGAAAAGACAAAGGCAGAAACAAAACGAGCGACAGAGATGACTGCAGCGCGCGACGGGGGTAGAGGTGCCGGCCTGTCGGCCAGACGGAGACGGAGAGATATATATTCAAAGAGCGAAATAAAGAGAGACCCGCGAGCGAAGACGGAAGATGCGCGATGCCGTTCAAAGAATTTTAATGGCCGAGATTACGCTTTTTCCTGATCCATTTTGTTTATTATTTTAATTACGGGCTGCTTTGCGAGAGACATTTTTTTAGAGCGGTATAATGCGATTAATCAAATGCGGACGACAATTATTTAGATAAAAGGCCAGGAGAGTACAGGTGTGCTTCGCGAGCAATCGGACGAGTTTTAATTAGCTAATTAACAGAGTTACATGTCCAGATAACGATTGTCACCGGGCGCTCGAGGCGCGTATATCTCTCCTTGGTGTCAAAGTTGTCAAAGCTTCTTACATCGCGATCCCCGGCTCCCGCAGTCCAGTTTTAACATTCAACAAATTGGCACATCAACGCCGGAATTAATGTCGTCGGGCCTCGAGATAAACTTGCCTTCTCTCCTCGCGCGTTCGCCCGTTCATCATACTTATTCCCTTTAACTAAAAATCCCCCCTCTCGCCTACACGCTACTGGATACGTACTTAAGCGGTTACTATAAAAAGGGAGCTTCCTAACGAAAATCGTCGTCTCAGCGGTTGACACGCACTTAGTAGCCGAGTGACGTAATTATCTCCAGCTTAAGCTCTCGCGCCTTACTCCTTTTTTCGAGGCGGTGGCAGCTACTTATATAGGATCGCGTCGGCGAGTAATGCAGCTGGATTTCTTCGGGATGTCTCGCCGCGACGTGTCACAAACAAGTTCACGCGCTGCGTCTTTGATGCTCTTTCTCCGCAACTTATACCCTCTCTCTCTCTCTCTCTTTCTCTCTCTCTCTCTCTCTCTCTCTCTCTCGTTCTCCTGTAAAGCAGCATTTTTCTTTTGCTACATGTTTGTCGCTTTATTTGCTTTGTCCATTTAGAGCCTTTCTTTCTTCTTCCTCGCCGTCTTTTATTATTTTCTTCTACTTTTGTCATTACTATGCTTTTTTTGGATAACTTACTGTAATTTGACATAATGCGATTTCTCCTTTTATTTACTCAACATGTTTATTTACTGTTATAATAAATTTACAAAACGAGGCACAAATTGTTATAATAACAGTTCGTTTACGAGTCAACCTTCTTCATTTATCTGTACTTACATTAAACAACGTTTCGATGACCTTTTTGTCATCCTTCTTACGTCTACATAAATTTTACATATAACAATTCGCTTCTTGGCTCCAACAATCGCGACACGTATTATATAAAAATGGTAAAAAATACCAGTTGAAGAAAGATTGTAAGAAAATTTATAAAAAAAATGTCATCCATAAAATACGTTCTCTTAAAAAATAAAGTAAATTTGCGCAAAGTTCGTTTAAAGCTCGAAAAGCAAATTGAAATAAAGCTTCGTCGGTTCTCCATAGCAGCCGGACGAAATGACAGGCTCGGCGCAAACTTCGCAATGATTAAAATGGCTTAATGGTCGAGCGGGCGAGGCGTCGCGCTCCTACATAAAGTGCAGTGGCGGTGGCGCACGCCTGAGCGACGTTCAATAATAATCTCATGCAGAGTGAGAGCGGGAAAGAGTGACGCGCCGGTAATAATAGCATCGCACTATCATTACGCGTCGCTGTTTTATGAAGTCGCGCGAAGCCTTTACGAGCGGCGATAATTCTCAGCTACTTCGCCCGGCCGGGCAGAGCGAGGAGCTTCAAAGAAGAGCCACGACGACGGCCAGAGGAGCGCTCACCTAAGACAGTCCTAGCCAAAGAGCGCCGCTTTATGCAAATCGGCTCCACTCATAGGTGTTTGATAAAGTTTACGCGCGCGGAAGCGAAGTGCCCTCGGAGAGAGATCTCAATTCGTTCCGCTGATAGGCCATTTCGGAGCGGAACGTCTTTATTATTCGCGCTCTTTCTTTCATATTGAATTTCTCGACTTTACGGCTCGAGTCGAATGCTTTTCAACGCTCCGCTCTCTTTATTACCGACTTACTCAAATTCCTTTTTAGTTCAATTAAATGTCCCGGCAATAAATTCATTTTACATTAACACCTCTGCGCTTACATTTTGATAAAGGCGTGAGATGTTTAATCTGGTGTGAAAAGGGAGTATTTTCGGATAAAAAGGTCAATATCGCGCTGAATTGTCGTTAAAGCGAAGCACTGTCCAAATAAAATAACATTGGGCTCAGATAGCCAGGCATAGACGATCTAAATAGAACCGTTCGGTGAAGGGAAAGCCAAAGGGCGAGCATTCGTCGCGAGCTGCGACTCAATTATATCGGCGCTCGTCGAGCAAAGAGAGCAGCGCGTCGTCCCCCCGACGATAATAAACGCGAGAAGGTAGCGAGAAGGTCGGCCAGGGAGAGGGCAGACTCAATCTGGCGTGATTCCGCGGTGGCGTTGGCGCCCCGCTGCGAGCGCCAAGGTGGTTATGGCACCTATACGATGAGAATGTAATTATCCTAACGCCTGCGTTAACTGCGAGCGAGCCTCCTCGGCGGAGAGTCGTTTTTGCACCTTTATGCCGCCTCTCGTTCCTCCATTTTCTTCAATTTACGCTCTTGTTGCTCTCCTCTTATTTCGTCCCGGACCCCAAGGAGCCGCGCGCGCGCTATCTCCTTTTCGCCAGCTCTTGTTTTTCCTCCGCTCCTTCGCTCTATACGTCCCTTTCTCTCTCGGGCGCGCGGCCTTATTGCGATCCTGACAAGTAATCGGTACTTCGAACAATTACTTTTTAAATTATATCGACCGGGCTATACGGATTTTTATAATCACTCCGATTCTTCCGACGCGCCACTACGTAATGCCTGTAAATTCGAGCGCTAAGTGATTCGGTACGGATTTACGCTCCGAGTAGCGAAAGTATGGGTTCCAACTTACTTTTTTAATGATATCAACCATCCTCCGACAATTCTACTCGTATTTCATTTGGAATTTTTGTAATTCAACCTTCTGCGGGACTAACCAGAATTACGGTCGCGCAACCAGTATTATGGCCAGACTCGTCCTCGCGTTTCAGCAAAAAGAGAAAAAATAATTTTTTTTTTAAACCACTAAGGATAATTCAAAAGTTTTCTCGTTGCAGGGCTCTGACACAGAGTGCCGTACCACTTCGGCGTCCATTCAAATGCGGACGTGCCGCATCAGCTTCTATTCTGCAAACTAAGACGGCATTAGAATAATTGGATTTATTGCAAGAAGTTGTTTCTCTGCCATGCGATGCAATAATGGCATCGCCCGAGTTCCTCGATTCTTCCAATTTGTGCGGAAAAACCGCTGCAGTTGTCTCCAAGCGCATTTCAGATTCAATGAAATTAGTACGTACATAATCGCGACAGCAAATGCGCAAAGGCCCGTAAATAAGAATTGAGAAAAGCTCGCAAGCCACGATCGTTTACGGGGCTCGGAAGAAGGAAAACGCGCACCGCGCCGCATTTGGCCAGCAGCAACAGCTAACTGCTTTACATACGGAGCCGCTCTTATTTACATACTTATGTGCGTCGAAATCGCTTTGACTTGCGAGACGTTTCGAGGCAAAAAGAGAGAGAATGAAAAAAGGGAGATTGTTAATAGTGGAGTAGTCTTTCTCGATTGCTGGATTTCCTTCTGCGGATGCTGTACTATTTTGCCGTGTCGCGGTTAACAGGCAGGTACTTCGAGCGTAGGAGCGTCGCGTAATGGACAATATGGACATGAGCCAAAAATAGAATATGGGAACAGTGAGACTGAGGAGATTACAGACAAATAGTTTAGAAGTAAAGACAAAACAAAAATATTATAATTCCATGTGTTCGTTTTTTATACTGTTAAATAATTAACTTTTTCGTAAATTTAACACTTGCATATTTATCAACATAATATACGAATAATATACAGCTATCAAAGGTTTTAAATAAATCCATCATAATTACTATCTTTAGATAATTGGATAGATCACTTAGAAAGATCCCAGTGAGCGCGGAGGATAAAAAAAAATGAAAAATTACTCTTGACGGTGCGTAATCTGGAAATAATCTAGGAAGCTTAGGAATTGCACAGGTGTTATAACGAAGAGGCGGCGACTTATTGCGCGCCTTATAAGTTGACCGCGCGGCGTGCCGAAGCGCAGGAGATGAAAGTATCTTCGATAACAGTCGTTCTTCATGGGGTCGAAGTGCGGAGAACAAACGAGCGACTGGAGCCACTAATGAAAATGTATCGAGCCAGGAAGTCACGCAGACGACCGATCCCCGAGGCTCTCGCAAGCGGCGATAACCCCGCGACGTTAACTTCCAGGGTACCGTAGTCTTTTTAAAACGGCCGATAAGTCGTTTATTTACAGTTTTCGCTTTTTAATACATGTTTTTTTTTTTCAAGTCGACAATTCGCTATTTTCGCGGAAATGGCCAATAAAAAAAATATACTCGATTTATTTACGTCATGTCCCCCCACTCGAGAATGGGCCGTAAGTTTAAGGCGTAGAAAATGAAACGTGTAATATAATTTAACGTTGATAATTCGGGTTCCTCGGTGCCGTTGTCTTCCCCCGCCATCTCTTTCGACTTCTCGGCACCTCGGAGGCAAATCTCGGGCCTCTTCCCCGGTTCCTTGAGCCCAGAAATTCGTCGCTCGGATTTCCTTCCTCCTCTGCTTCATACGTCTCTCGGCGTTTTGCTTTCTTTTTTTTTCCCTCGGAGAAGAGCTAAGGACTACGTGTGTACGCGTCGGGGAGAGCCCCCGAGGTTCAGCGTACGCGCGAGAAACCGAGGGCAAAGCGTGGCCCGGACGCTATCTACCATCTGGTATAAATCAACTCGATGCACTTGGGCTCCTCTTAGAGAGTTTCAGCCTCCCCTAAATCCATATTGCATCTCTCTCTTTCTCTCGGTTCGCCTCGATCGTACGTGCGCAGGTACCTATACGCCTCTTTGCGTCTTCGGAGTTCGCGAATCGACGATTTCGAGGGAGAGAGTGAGAAAGAGGCTGCGGCAGCCATTATCGAGCCGATCTCGGGATTATTAATTCAACTGCGCTCTCTCGCGCAACTATGTGTGCCCTGCATCATCGATTCCACTGCCTGTGAACATTAACGCCTCTTTCTGAAGCTTTCCTTCCTTTTTTTCTTCTTTTTACGAGGAATAATCGAATTCTCGAGCCGAGAGATCTTTCGCCTTATTTACTCGGAATATTTTTGCATACATTGTTTGAGTAGACTGTTTTCATAACCTCCATCAATATTTACAAATGGAAAATAAGCAGCAATTCTGTACTGCGTTAAAAACTTATAAATTTCGATGGAAAAAGCTGATGAAAACTGAAAAAACGCAAGAGCTAAAATTGTTGTTTAATTGAAACGTTTCGCGTGTCTGGTTCTGTAAAATTTCACACAGAACACGCGCGGCTGCTGAAATTAGTATCATTGGGATAGCAACGGCTTCGGTTTCTGGTGTGCGCCGGAACAAAAAGCAGCGAGCTAACAATACGGCTCGAGATAAATAGAAAAGGTGCAAGGCGGGAGGGCGAAATATACAATAAAGGCGCTGAAAAAGCAAAAGGAAGCCGTCGAAAGTGGTGCGAAGGGTTCAGGGGCCGGGGCAGTGGGAATATCGCGCGGAAAGGCTCGCAAGTCTCTCTCTCTCTCTCGCTCCGCGTGTTTGCCCTCACCTGCAAAAAGGATCGTCCCGGTGTATACTTTGCGCTTCCGAGATATTTCGATAGGAGCTCCTCTCTCTCGCGCGCAGCTCCTTCTCCCTCTCGCAGTTCCTCCTTCTCGCGCGCGAAACCTGCTGAGAGAGATCCTTCGGCGGAGATCAGACAAGCCACGTGAACACATACACGCTTGCGCGGGCGTAACAAAGGAGTATATCGCCCCTCGCGCGCGGAATATTCGCCCGCTTGCCAGCCTACCTGACCGCGTCTCTTGCGCGTCGAAGGGAGACGCCGGATGGAGTGGAAATCGTACTCCTTTCCGCGTAAGTGCTGCGGCTTCGGGAGATGGGGAATTTTCCTCGGTGTGCCTGGGCGCGAAAAATTTCCCTGACGGATACGCGGGATGTGAGAGATAAATAATTCCTTTTACTGTAAGAACAGCGGCATTTTTAAATTTTTCTGTAGAAAAATTGATGTCGTTTCTTGCTTAAACAACACTCGAAAAAATGCGCAGTGAATTACATAAACTTTGACTTCGAAAGTTATGAATATCTCTTCAAACCGCTAGAAAAACCGTACCATTTTTGTAGTTTAAAAATTTTATCATTTACACGTTATTAAAATGAATTTTAAATGACTATTTCTGCGAGCTGAAATCTTAAATCGCTGAAATTCTCGCAAGCGCATATATAATTATCAACAGATTTAAGATTCGTCGGCTAAATCATCATTCACGAGTATCATTTTATTCCAAGCAAAAATTTTATCTCGTCCGCTGATCCGGAATTCACTATTTTTTCACAACGATTAAAAATTTTTTTCCGTTCAGGATCATTAATTTATTAGCCGTAATTGTAATGCGCGCGGCGCAGTAAACATACTTTTATTTTCGCATCCCCGAGTGGATTTTTACGAGAAAAAGTGTCAGTCAAGATTTGCAGCACAATCGCGCGCTCCTCGCAGCGTGCACAGTAGCAGGTCTGGCTTGCTTATCCGCGCGCCGTCTCCTCTGCGTTTCGCGGTGTGCGCCGTCGGGCTCGCGGAAAAGTAGATCCATCGCGCAAAAAAGCACTCAAGCGATAAATCTAACAAGCCGCGTATACCCTCCGTCTCTCTCTCTCTCTCTTTCTCCTTCTGCTAAAAGAGAGGGAGCGGGACTCATGACTCTCGGCCTGTATGATTCATGATCGCACGTTGTCTCTTTCTCCCACACCTTATTTCTTCTCTCGCTCTCCCCTTTATACCTTTCTGTATGGCCGTTTTGCGTCATTCCCGCTGTACTTTCGAGCGCGGTTGTCCCAATGTTACTTTTTACGTCGATCCCCGTTATTTATACATATAAGCCTTACTTCGACAACAATTACGCGAACGTTATTTATCGACAAAAGCCGATTTTTATTATCGTAAGCAGTGCCTCTGTAATTTTTTTTATAAAAGTAACGGAAATAAAAGCGCAGAAAAATAAAAATTTCTTTTCGTCCGTCCTCGAGAAGCCTATTGAATTGAAAAGTGGTCAAGATCGCCTGCTCTCTCGCCAAAGCCAAGAAGCGATTACGTACCGGTAACGTGCGAAAATCGAAAGCGAAGGTGCAAAGTCGGCAAGATCCGCGATAGATCGCATTAAAGGTGCTAGATATACGGAACGGCGCGCGTTTCTCGAGTCTCAAACTGGCTCATAAATTCCAAGGGCTGGACGGCACCCCCGACCCGGTCGCGCGCTTATACGGCTACCGGCTATTTTCCCCGTCAGATATCTAGAAACAATAAATAAAGCTTATTATCATTTGCGCTTTGTTGCTATACGGCGCGCGGACACTTTATCCGAATCGCGAATTTCCATTGTTGCTCGATACGAGCTGGCAGAGTTTCCTTCGCCGCCTAGCCGCCCGATTCGCTGCCGTTTTATTTTCCAGCCCGGCTAATGGACATTCCAGGTTTGATTTTGAATTATCAGAAGATAGAGCGAATTATGCGCCGATAAGATCGCAGTCGGTGCCACACACCATGCAGGTGTTGACTGTCGCTCGCACCGACGCCGGCTGTAAATTTAAGCTCAAGCAGATTGAATTGGAATGTACCGAAGCCGAACAAATTGCTACGTTTTCTCACCTTGAAATTATGGAAACGCGTACAAGTGATTGTGAATAAATTTGTCTCGCCGCAAGTTTTAGCCTTAATTGCCGCTATATGATTCATTGTTTCAAAGCGCGACTAATGTATTCGCGCTTTGAATGACATTCGCTCCGGATCTTTATGCATTAAACATTCACTTAACTATCGTTAAAAGTTACGGATCGCCGATAAGCTTTTTAAAAAACTACATCGACTCGATAGCAGATTTCCGTACAGTCTGCGCTGGTGCGGCGCTAAATAAAAACAGGCTGCTTTTTAATAAGCCATATTTCAGCCGAGAAAGTTTCGATAGAAAAACAAAAGTCCCTCAAAATCGCGGAGCGTCAGAATTTCCCTCTTCAAAAGCAGGCTCCGCTAGTTTTTTTCGCGTTATTTATAGACGCGGACCGTCCTTCCCGCGTCGGCGCGTATGCAGCAGGAGAGCTCGGAGAGCCGCGCTGAAAGGCGATTAAAAATCTGGCGCGCTCTCGCGAGTAAATCAGTCGGCTGTCATTTGCATTGGCGGACGAGAGAAGCCACGTAGGTCCGTCCGACGACGCGATGTCGCGTCGACGTTGACCCAAGTATGGAGGCCGAGCTCGGAATCCGGGCTACCGCGAGTTTTTGCGACGAAAAATGACGCTGCCGATCCCGTCCGAGCGAATGATTGCCGTGCGAAAATCGAATAAGACGGCCGGCATGCGATGCCCAGTATTTTCTTTTCATACTTTGAATATTAAATTTAAAGGTTCGAATAAAAACTGCATTGTTTTAGTTATTCCGCAAGTAAAAGTGTATTATTTATTATTTAAATTATTTTGCGCATACATTTTTGAAGAGAATTTAATAGAAAAATTTAATTTAATTTTATTTTATTTTATGTTATCAAACAATGTAATTTATCTATTTAATTTGTGTAATTATCATTATATTTGTACTTTTTCTGTATATGTAGCTATCCGAGGTTGATAAAGCTTAATAAAATAAAAACAAAAATAAAAAAATTAATAGAAAACTATAATCTATTTCTCTTGTATATAATTGTTAAAAATGTAAGGTAATTGTAGGAATAAGACTTAACATCTTTGATATCTTTAGAATCTAAAAATTAAATTAATTAATTTGCAGCGCACGGATACGCCTAAGATAAAAGTTGTAGAGAACAACCCCGAGGTGAATGTATCAACCTACACTGTAAAGTGAACTTCAATCACGCTTCCGATGAATCGGAGTGATTACGGTAACGTAATTCCAACGGTATACAGCGCCGCGGGACAAATTATCTAATAAAGCAGTAGGTATTTCACGTCAAACCGCTCTTCCGCGTCGAAGAACCGGGGATAAGTGAATTTCGACGATACGCCGGCTTGATTATCAATATGAAACTTCATGAATTATTTATTATCTGATACATATACTGCTAAACAAATTTTCATTTGTGACAGGTGCAAGACCACGCGATTTAATGATTGCAGTAATAACTGAATCGCGGTAATTAAGATTTCATTTGCGCTTCAAATTTTATAAAAAGTTACAGATTAATTAAATGTACAATTTAGTGCATTCAGCGCATTCAAGAATTGATTAAATTTATAGTTGCTGCTCTGCTTTTCAAAATGAAAAGCAGTGTTTATTGCTTGCAGATTGCAGTTGTTAAAGAGTGTACCAATGTACTTACTATTAATAGTAGATCGGAACCATCAAGTCACAAAGTAGCAATACTGCTTACTTACCTGAAATATAAAATAAGAATTTATTAGAATTAAATGCAAGCATAATAAAATAATATACATGTATTTTAAAAATAAGTATTTATATTTATGTTTTTATTGCTGAAATTTTACGATTTTTGATATAAATGGTTTATTTGCAAGGTACGTAGACGCGCAGCATTCTTAAGGAATAGAAAGCAAGAAAAAGAAATGCTCGCATAAGATGAAGTAAGAGGTAAAGAGATACACAGAACATTTAGCCCGTTAGTAGAGATAAAACACGATCGGTATATCTGAGTTTGTCGCTACGCGTTACATGCAAGGGTAAGTCCGTATCGTATGTAAGCTGGCCTGGCGCCAGAATCAGAAAGAATTCCAGCTCGTATTAAAAAACAGGAATGTCCTCTTACATCTTCCCAATTCCCCGCGCTCTCCCTCTCCGCTCCCATTCTATTCTCATCTTCCATTTCCCTCGTCTCTCTCCTTTTCTCATTTCCTATTTTCCATCTCGTTGTTCCGTGCGAGTTGTTGTACGCTCGTTTTCCCCATCAAGAGAGGAGTAGAGGAGAAAGAGGTCGCCATGTGAAAACGCACTATAATGCGCGAGCCAACTCTCTACCTCTCTCTCTTCCTCTCTCCGTGATATCCTTCGCCTCCGCTGCTACCCCTTCTGCTCCTATTCGAGAAATAGACTTAGCCGGAGAGCTGGAAGCTGGAGATAGAACGCCGTTGGAATAACACTGGTCTGAGAGCTAAACGATGGGGGCCGCGCCTACTACGCTAATATATTTACGCGACTGTAAGTGTCTTTACGAATATATGCCAAAATATTTCACCTCAATTTTGACAACGGAATTTCGCAAATATTTTCAAAGACGCTTTTATAGTCGACAGACTTTTCTCTGTGACAGCGAAGAGTAGGTCATTATAGGTAAATAAATTTTAAATTAGAATAAACTGATGTATTGTAAAAAACTAAAATAATGATTCTTTCGAATCACATAAAAATGCAAAAATCCATTAAACCGTTGAAGAGTCTCGGATTTCTACTAGCACGAGCGCAAAAAAAGCACATTGTTTCACGTGACTCTTCAAATGGCGCTTCTCCAAACTCATTAACAGCACACTAGTTTTCTACTTCAACGCAGTTTTTTTAGCTTCGTGTGCTACGATGAGAGGCACCACTCCCGCAGGAATGTATTCTCAGCACGTCAACATTATTCAAATGCGACTTTTTAATGCCGCACTACTAATAATAATGTTTATAATCAATTATTAGTTGATGCTGGTATATAGTAGACGTTCAATTCCGCATTGACATTATTTATTTTCTTTAATATAACCGTTGCTATTTTACACGCAAACCTTATGCTTTTCAAGTCACTTCATTAATCATCGTCGTCTGTGACATAATTTTTTGAGGAAATAAGTTAGGGAATAGAGCATGAAATCTTCCGAGGAAAATCGCTGAAAGTGTGCAAACTCCGTGAGGTTATAAAGACGCAGGCCTTAAAGGGACTGCCGTAAAAAAGACGCTTTGCATCATAAGATAAGGTAACAGATTCCGATCTCCTCAAGCTTTAGAGAAACATCTTTCTTACGATCATGCATTTAACGTCTTAGGCTGACACTTCGTGCCACCTATTCAAAAAAATTTTTTTCAGTAGTTTCTCTGCCAGAATCAACCTCTTCATCAAATGATATAATTAAAATCTACGAGTAGAAAAAATTCATTTTTATATACAATTTCGCTACAATATTCTTAAGATAAACATAAGCCATTTATCTAATAGTATAACCCTGGTAGAAAATTAACCAGTTAGACTGGTTAACGTGTATTTTAAATAGAGCACTTTTTAGCTAAAATTGATGCCTAATAAGTTAAATAAAAACAATTGCAAAGTCATTTTAAAAGATAAATATTCAAAATATCATTGCACTGAAATATTCATGAGCAAACATATTTAATTATTTGATAACGACAAAAAATAATAGCAAGCTTAGAATTGGCTAAAAACTGCTTAACGTTTCACCAAGGAAAAAGATGTAAGTATTGTGAAAAATGAAAATTGACTTTTTATTTTTGATGTAATGCAAAATGAACCATGAAACGGATATTTTTATTCGAAAGTCTGACACCTGTTTAAATGCGATCTTCATTCCAAAGGATACGTAGTTCTTGGAAAGTAGCGGTGCACGAAGAAAGAATTTTCATCATTACGTCTGGCAACAATAGCCGAGCTCCGAAACTTGAACCCGCGGCGTCTCCCTTTGACGCTTTATTTCCATTCTTCATCTGCCCACGTCGATACCAATTAAATCAAGCGCTCCGCAAGCATTTTGGAACGATACAGAAAGACAGACGGAGAAAGAGAAAGAGGAAAGGATTAAATGAGAAAGGGGAGGTCCTGGGGCCCGACGGCTGGGAAAAGAATACGCGAGCTGCGGCGGCATAAGTATACCCTCGGTGAAGGTGTAAGTAGATAAAAAGAGGAGTCGCCGTGCCCGGGACCGAAACCGAAAGCCTTCCTCTTCTTCTCGCGCGATCCCAAAACGCAGCCCTGTCAGTTCGCACGTCGCTGCGGCAAAGTCTGACCGCCTCCTTCCTTCCTTTAAAATGGCTTCTCGGGGCGCTTCTTCCTTCTTTGCGGCTCCGCCGGGGCCTCTTTCTATCTCTTTTCTTTTTCTTTTCTTTCTTTTTCACTTAGTTGGCGTTAAGTTTTCATAAAAGTCAAGAGATTATTTATAAATAAGCTCATTTATTCTTTGGATTCTTTTTGTATGATTGAACTAACTGCGTTTTAGAAGGGCAGTTAGCAAGTGCTGAATAATCGCAAATAATTGAGTTAATATGGTAGGTTTTTTTCTTGAAAGGAAATGACAATTCGTTCGCAAGGTAAAAGCTAAAATACTGCACGTGCAGAAATTAGTTTGTACATGAAAGTTTAGATGAAAGAAGTGAATTTTGACTAAAGTGTATACTTGAAGAGCAGAATGCCCATCTTTTTAACAGCCGATTGAAGCAGCAAAAGTCTGAAACCTAAAATATCCGCTCTCTGTAAATTTTGGTCCGCCCGGGAGACAAGATCATAATGGTCGAGGAAATCATAGCGCTTGCCGAGAAATTGACCGAGGCGGAAGAGTCTTGTAAGCTTTTATGTCGCTAGAAGAGCGCAGCAGCGGCGCAGAGGCCGCCGGTGGACGCGCCGCGCCAACGCCTGAGAGATGAGATATGGAATATTTATGATCATTCTAAGAGGAGGCGACAATGGCTCCCCATTGAACTCGCCGAGCGTGCCGAGAGAGAGAGAGAGAGAGAGAGAGAGAGAGAGAGAGAGAGAGAGAGAGAGAGAGAGAGAGCGAGACCTCGCGCGAGCTGTCTTGTCGATGTTAAATAGGCTTCTTCAAAATGAAAACTTTTCATTGAATTCTACGCCGAGCGTTTAATGCCCTAATCGTCGCTTTTTCTTTTCTTCCGCGTTTTCAGCGAAAGCTGCTTTTTTCTCTTTCGCTCTTATTCAGATGCTTAAAATGCTTTACTCGCTTTAACGATTCTAATTAATTTTTCAGATGTGAAATTCAATCTCAGCTTTAATAATAAGAAATTTTTCATTTAATTTTAATGCAATGACAACTATTTCAAATTGCAAATATTCTCTAGTAAAGCTCTTTAAGGACAATATTCAAAGCATGAAGCCCGTAGCAGAGGAATGCATAAAAATACGAAGCAAATTAATTGTACATTATACGCTGAAAATGTCCTTAATCACAAAAGTCTGAAATCCAGCTAAATATCTTATCCAAAGTGTCGTCTATCTTCTCATTTTACATCGCGAATTCCCCATAGTTTCTTAAATTAAAGCATAAATTCTCGCAAAGCATTTCCCGTCGAGCGTCGAACACAAGTTTGGCTAAACAGCGCTAGGGAATGCTCGTGAAATCTCGCTTATTTAGCGGCGACGTAAACCGCGCGGCCCATCGCACGCTCAGCTCGAAGGAGCATTGAAGCTCGCGAATGGTCCGAGAGACCGGGCCGCGAAAAGCGGGAGCCTCCATACATCGAGGCCGTCGCGGAGACGTCGCGAGCAGCAGCGAGCAGTCAGTCAGCGAGGGATATAGGCAGGGCCGCGGCGCACAATGCGAGCGCGCTCTCGCAAGTTACAACTCTTGTCTGGCCATTAGCACCGGGCATTGTGCTGGGAGCCAGGGGGCGACAATGGGCCGCCGTCGCCGCCGTCGCCGCGACGCAGTATTAATAACCAAAACCAATATCGCCGACTCGCCCGCGGCCACGGTCAGCCTCCGACGGATTAGCAAACTGCCGCGGATGTTTGCTCGACAATAGCCGCGGGGAGAAGGGCCCTGCTCTGCGCAACCTAGTCGCTTCCCCTTTGCATATCTCTCTCTCTCTCTCTCTTAGAGTTTTATTTATAATTTGCTGCTGTACGCAGCGAGCTTCCGTCTGAGTGGGCTGCTGCTGCTGCTGCTGCCGTTTCGGGACTCGCGAATAATTTATGCTAAGTGCAGTCGCATATAAGAGGAGGACTCGCTGGAATTTATCGACTGCCAGGCTAATTTTAAACGCGGCTCTTTTCTAGCTGCTTCTTTTGCCTGATTCAGCAATGAGCAGATTTTATCTCTAAGAAACTTTTGACGTTATAACTTTATTAGAGGGCCCTTACAAACTATCTGCGCGAATTTCCTTTGCAGCACAATGATCTGGAACAAAGTCTCCGCTCTAACGAGGTTCTAAAAGGACAAGGTTCAGCAATCTATCGCGGAGCATTGATTACATTAGCTGCCGCTCGGCGTATCGCCTCGGTGCCAGGATAGACGAAACTCGCTCCCTACTCAGGCTTGCCATTACAGACAACCGCAGCGTCATAAAGCACATCGCGCCGTAATTCCCGAGTTTCCCAAATGATTGCGTGTACGTGCATAGGTATATAAGGCTTCGGAGGTGCGATATATTACGTAAAATTAGGATGAAACTTCTAATCTACCAATTTGCCCCCAAGTTACATCCAGTTACTAAAACGCGCGGCGTCCCGCGCGATGTGACGAAGCTGGCGGTTCGCGTAAGCTAACTTTGCACTCGGCAACTTCTGACGAAGCTTCAACGCTGAGAGTCTGCAGGTGTCTCTCGCGGGAATCTCCTACCCACTGGCGTAGTCGACCTTATTAAGATGACTGCATGATCGACAGTGGCCGCACGCTTTCGCAATTTACGAAGGCAATATTATTGACGCCAGGAAAAAACAAAATTATTAATTCCCAACTGCAGGTTAAATGTTAAAAAAAATTCTTTGCGCAAAGTATATAACTCTCCCCCGAGCTTTACCCGAAAGGGTAAAATAAATTTTTTATGAAAGTTATCACGCAAAAAGTGCAGTTATAGGAGGGGAAAATCAAATAAGCCGTCTGCCGGCTGTTCTAAAATTATTAGAGAATTTAAAAATTCATGAAGCCGAGCTCTCAGGGCGCGCGTCAACGGGAGGAGGCAGCCATCATGAAAGTGCAGTTTCGCGACAGCGTCCCGCGATAAAAATGCGCTAAAATCGAAAAGAGTCGTGGAGGAATACAGGAACGCCGCCGCGGCGCTTGCAGCCTTCCGCGAGAGGGAGATCAGACAAGGCCCCCGGCGGAGCTCTTCGGCATTCTCCCAAAGCGATCGTAGAAACGACGCGTATCTTCCGCCACGGCGGGCCACCCCGAGAGCTTGCGAGCCTATAAAACGAGCGCCGCACCGCTCAGGAATATTACCCGTCGTCAGTCTAGTAGCACCTATGCTCTCTCCTATAACCCCTCTCTTTTTCCCTCTTAACCTCTCCGTCTCGTTTCATAACAATTTCACCGCTTTCCCGAGAAACGATAAGGAAATTTCACGAGGCCCCAAGCTTTTCCTTCCATTAAAGCCGCCGGAATTTCTCGATGCTCCTAGAGGCCCCATTTTTATATGTAGAAATATAAGATTGTTTTATAGGTGGCTCAAATTTTAGCGGGCTGAACATTTGTAAGAAACACCCTGCGTTTCTCTTAGAATTCTACTCGAGGTTTATCATCGTTATACGGATTTCATTCGGAGGATAGCATCTTTAGAACCAATAAAATATTAAGGTTCATCAAAGTAGGATGGAGCAAATGAATAATATATGCTCTTGGAAGAACGTAAATGGAATTTTTCAAATTGCAGCTAGTAGAGTAAGGCGAAATGCAGTAGAGCCCTGAAAACACGAGCTGAGAACTCGTTCTTAAAGATAAATTAAGACCTGCTACTAAGATACGAAAGCTAGTCCGTAACAGTCAGAGGTGAAGCAATCTTCGAGGCGTCCTCAGCGCCGCAATAGACGCGCTGTCCACACGAGAGGCCCTCAAGTATATGCGCAAGTAAAGGAGCTCGCGGGAGATGGAGAGGAGCCCATTGACGGAGGCTACCGGGAGCGGCGCGCGGGCGCACGTATAGGACGGGAGCGGAATCGGTGATTCCTCGCGCAGGGCTGTGTCCACTAATTTGCGGCTTGTTTGACAGATCTTGGACGATTGTTAATTACGTTTGAGGATACGCGGGCCGGATCCTTCGCCCGGATAACGAGACGGAGAGCGCGCGCACAAAGCCCGGTATTAAATCTACGTGCCGCCTCTCTCTCTCTCTCTCTCTCTCTCTCGTTTACGGGGACGCGACGAGGCGGCTACGGTCCAGGGATTAAATAAATACCGGATGCCAATGACAAGCTGCACCGAGCGCGCCGCGGATGCTAAATGCCCGCTGCTCTATATACTTCGGCTCTCGCTTCCCCGAAAACGCGCGCAGCGGCTAATTTGACATTTGCTCAAGCTATTTGGCCTCTCTGTGCGCGAGCGCTAAAGGAGACGCGATTCCGGCTTTTGCCGGGCGTCTTTGCAGGATCTACCTCGCACTTGGATGCCTCTGTTAATTTGGCCGCCTTGGATTTCCGTAATGGGATTGGCATGCTTATGAGCCGGCTGAATTAAGTTCCACCTTCCCCCGTACCTTGGCGACGGCGGCACAATTCTACCGTCAAATAAGCAAACAAGCTTCGACATTTTAATTAGTATAATGCTATTAAATCGAAGCAAATAAAGTAAAAAGGTGAATTTTCGATTTTCCCCGTGCATCGAGAAACATCGCCATCACTTTGGAAGTCTAAAAGATCGAGAAGCCGATTGCGCATATCGCTGAAAGTATTTGCGGCAGTATAGAATAGTCAAGGGACAGTGCAAAGGGTCGCCTCGGAGCCGTGAATGAGAGCTGCGGAGAGTAGAGAGATCCGGTGGATGTTCCGATGCGACGGCATCCACATCAGGTGAATGCTCACATACACGCGATCGTTATCGGAAAGAGCTGTGTACAAGGGAGGGAGAGAAGGGCCTGAACGTCGTCGAGGGAAGAGAAGCGCGCTGATTGCGGCCATAATGACCGAAAAGTCAGAGGCCACAGGCAGCAACGGCGGCGCAGCGGTAGTGGGCTTTTCAGCGCTGAAATTGCGATCGTAACGACGCGTCGTATATCTCGATTGAAAAATAAATACTCCGCGCTTGGGGATGCGAGCGCGCGATAAGGGGAAAGAGTTCCGGCGTGCGGAGGAACGAGGAAATTCGCGCGAAATTCCTGCCAGAGTCGGAATGAGAGGTTCGAGCTGTAAACGACTCATAAAGATCGGATCGATTGGCTCGTTGCGCGCCGGTTTTACGAAGAAAGCTGCGGCGGCATCATTCCTCAGGAATGCGCACCGCGCGAAAATCTATATGAAAAGCAAAGCGAGGCCGCTGCCGCCGCCGCTCGCCGTGTAATCGCGGCTAAAATGCTTTTCCTTCGGCAAAACGAGATTGCAGCGGCCGGACGATTACAGCTGTGTGGTTACGCAAACGACTGATACACACGCGGACGCGCCGCAATATTCTCAGCGCACCTTTCCGCCTCTGGCTTTGCGAGCGAGCAGTTTCTTTTTTTGCCACGCTGGAAAGGTGAAGAAAATTTCCGATAATTGGGATATAGAGCGCGGAGCCTGCAGTTTCTTTTTTTTTTTTACCGTTGCGCAAATTTTCAAATCACTCGCCGCCTCGATCTCGCAGAAGAAATAAAATTGCCAGCACGAAAAATAATGCTTCGGAGCGTTGCACTTATTTATGCCTTAATTATTTGTACTTTAAGTTTAGGAATGGCGCGACGGACAAGAAACGATTCCAATTCAAAAATTGACACTATAATTAAGTTGAAAAATTTAATCGATTATAACTAAAGAAAGAATTTTTAAATATACTTGATTTGTATTACCAACTTATTTTTTACAAAGTACATTTTTTAAAAGCGAATTGTATACAGCCCTTTTGTTCTTATATTTTGAGAAAGCTATAAATTTAAACTAATAAAATTATCAAGTTTTTAAAATTAAATTATAGATTATTTCGGTTTTATAATAAATTAAAATTTTTGAAAATTAATTTAGAATTCAGCTTTATCAAAATTAAAACCATAGTTTGTTCGTACAATCTATATAGTATAGCACTAATTATATAATAGATTATTAAAATACACTATTTATTAGCTAATTAAAATTGATTGAAAAAATTCTTATATAATGGTTTTAAAATTAACTTACTTCCTAATAATTAATTGGATATAATTGGTCTATTAGAAATTGCTTAAGCGCAGCAAGAGAAAGAAGGAGAAAAAGCTCTAAAAGACGACGGCCCTCGAAAGTGGCGTTGTTACTTGAAGCACGAGAGTAGGTCTCGACGATGCGCGAAATATTTTGTCCGGGGCGTACGTCCCATTTAAGGCAGCGACTCACGCTGCCGAGGATCAATAATTTGGCTGGCAATGAAAAGAGCCCTCCTCAGTCTCTCAGTCCTCAGTGCGGAAGCGTGTACTTTTAATCTGGCAGCCCCCGACGCCAAGCGAGGCTTTAATCCACTCGTTTGAGCAATTTCTAACGGGGGGACCGCCAAAAAAGGAGGAATTTCCCAGCTTGTGGCCCGATTGTTTTCTATAAAACCCTAGAGGTCTTTTACACCTGTACGTGTTTATAAAACCGGAAGTCCTCGGATTAGCGTTTTATCCTCTTATAAGTAGTTCGTATTTTTTGGTCTTTTTATTGTTTTTTGATCTTTTGGACGAATCATTTTTTTATTTTTCAATACTTTTATATAATGGCTTACCTTCTAATATAAATTTTCAATCTACTACATGCAATCTCGAAATTAAAAATTTAATTTTTTATGTAATATAATCGTTATTAATAAATTAACACGTGTTTATTTAAAATTAAAAAGTTAAAGACATAATATTTAAAGCAGTCTTTGTGAACTTATAGTCTATAAAAAAATTATAAAAACATTTTTAGCAAACGGTCATGTTCATGATTGAGTAAAATTAGAAATTGTTTAAACGAAAAGATTTATAAGAATTATATTTAAAAAAAAAAGTTTCGTCACTGTTTATTAAAGGTTTTATTATTATCTTATAGTATTTTGTATTGACTGAACTACAATATTGCTATAGTACAATATTAAAAGCGCTAATTTTGTTGCGTAAATAAAATTTTTGACCGTAAAAGTTGCAAACTACATTGTGCATGTAATGCTGAAATGATTCGCAGCTTTTAAAGAGATATCTCCTTATGCAGAGGGTTGCGGCAAACTCTACGAGAGGGCAGCAGAGACTGGAGGCAGCATTTTCGCACGGAAACTTTATTTTACGCCCACTTCTCTTTCACATATCAAGTGTCACAAATTATATTTAGTGTAATGTACCAATAAACGAGCATTAACTGTTTAATAACGCAATTAAATAAATTAATTACCTAAATAAATTGTTTATATTTATTGGCGATTCAGAAGGAGAACAAGTTTAAAGTGAAATCGCCTCGAAAGTATAAGTTTTCCAGGAAGCGTGGATCGAAGACTGGAATATACAAAAGCTTCACTTCATTAGCGAGGTCAATACTCGAGGCGCCTCGCTTTTAATCGCAAGACGTCCGCCTGCTGAGCAACGAACAAATTGAAGCACAGTCTGCGAAGTGAAGTCGGCGCGCATTAACTTTAGACCGAGCGAAGCCAGAGTAATTGCTCTCGATAGGATTTTGCATTGCAGCGGGACGCCGAGGAGCGCTCGTCGGATAAAATGTCGGTAAACAAGTTCTGCGTGGCGGCGCGTGCAAACCTCGGCGTAGTATATACCTGCAGCGCCAGCCGATACTCGCGCGCGGCGTCGTTTGCTCTGCGATTCGCGAGCCATCGGCAATCTCTCCGAACTTTTCGCGGAATCTAATTATCAAGTTTGATTGGATCGCCCAATGGCAAGAAATCGCGTCGCCGAAGCCCGAGCCTCTTCTCTTCCCGGTTGCAGTTGCAATGTAGCGACGATTCCGTTCCAGCGATTATCTTGCCTCGCCTTCGTACTGCCTTTTAATTGCTTGAGGAATAATCACTCTGCGAGTGTATACTCGGCTTTTACCCCTCAAAATTTTAAGTACAATTTTTCTCAATGGCCGCGGTCGAATAGAAATTAAAAGTTCGAGTGAATTAGCCTCTTTCGCGAGGAGGCAATGACGCGTTTCTTTTCTCCTTTAAAAATGGTTTTATTATTTATAAAAGGAGGTTATAATCTCGATATACTCCTCTGGCGTACGGGGCGGCTGATAGCAAGTAAAAATAAAGTTTAGCAGCGATAAATCAACAAAGGCGTCAAAAGGCGCTTGCCCTCGACGGGCCGACACTTAACATTTTTTCTCATGCGCTTTATTTTTACTCGTTTGCAGCGGGGCTTTTCTTGTTTAAAGGCTTCCCTCTCCTCGCGCCTCTCTCCCTCCCCATCTTCATCGCGCAGTCTTTTTCATTATTGAGACGGAACTTAAAGTCATCGACAAGAGAGAGAGAGGGAGAGAGAGAGAGAGAGAGAGAGAGAAAGAGCCCCAGACTGATCGCGATAGTCCCGGACTCCAGGTAGTCGACCCACGTCGACTTCCCTCTCTTATATCGCGATTATAGTCGAATAAGGCGGTGCGGCCGGCGGCCTCAGTGCGCGGCCGTGTACGTCCGAGAGCCTGCGCACTTGCACCGAAAAACGCTGCCCAAAGTATTTCATTATCGAGATCGTACGTACGGCGCGTGCTGTGGATGTAATAAAATTCGCGAGGGCACCTCGAGCCCCGCGCACTTTGCGAGCTGCATATCGGCGACTCGCAAATTCGTGAGTAATGCGCCGGCGTGAGCATCGGGAGGAAAGAACATTTTCGAGGCTCTGCTGCGAAGCGCGTGCGGGAGAGTTTAGCGCTAGGGAACGTTTATTGGCTTTTCATCAAAATTTCGTACTAGAATAACGGATTGAAATTGAATAAATAAATAAATAAAAAAGGCGATCCATTAAAAGTAAAATACTTTAAAATTTACATTCAAGTTATACTTCAGTCTATCAAGTTCTAGGTAATTCCAATAGTCAATGAACTTGCTAAATTCCATGTACAGAGGAGCTTAATTTACTGGGCTTATTACTATATTACCATAAATTCTAATAGTTTCTAAAGTTCTAAGACTATTAATCGGCTGATCAAGCCAATCTTTAAATTGTGCCTTCTATACAAAATAATCTTGCAGGTAAACAGAAAGCGTTGTCTAAGCGATATCGGGAAGATTAGAAAGAAATTGCCCAAAGCGCATCGCAATAATTTCGTGGGCACAAAGGAATCATCCGCCGTTGCCGGACGCGGTGAAACGGGCCGCTTTTCGAAAAGGAGCGAGATAGAAAGTTTTAGCGCGATAATGGCTTTACTCGACCGGTCTCTCGGATCCTTATAGGCCGGTGCGCACGAACGAGCCGGCGCCCTTGCCGGCGAATTTATCAATTTCGATCTCGTTACCTCGCTGAAATTGAAAGCCGCAAAAACGATGCCTTCGGCCGATCAGCGCCAGTTTCAGGCTCGATGATAAATTTTTTAACGGCAATTTATCGGGAGTGCGAAAAGTCGAGTTTAAGTCAAATGCGCCGGTATTTAAGATGTTGCATCGCCTTTTTTAACCTCGCGATGTAATTTCTTGATTAGCCCGGCCGCTTCGAAATTCTCGATAAAACCTTCTTGGTCCGAAAAAATAACATCGTGTTTTTTTTTAAATACCTGGCAATTATAATAAAAACGAAAACAATCGAAATACGTAAAAAATGTCTAGAGCAACACTTCTCGAGGGACGTCCCACGCACTCAGCTCGAAGTACCCCTCGGTGCAGACAGGAAAATCGTCAACACTCCTTACGTATACGGCGGGGAGCTGCCGCTGGGAAATTTGCCCCATCGAAATTTGGCACGCGTCGAAGAAGACTCGAGGAGTTGGAGCTGCATTTCCCTGAGTAACGTAGCAGCGGCAAACTCTCCCGAGTTCTTTTCTTATTCGGACCGGGCGCGAGAGAGCGCACCACACGTGTGCACGAGCGAGCTGACGACAAAGTGCCGTCACTTATCCAAGCCGCGCGTACTTCATCCTTACATTACACGTGTACAGAGCGAGAATACGGAGCAGAATGCTCGGGACGTGCCGAAGAGCAAGCAGATTGGTCACTCGGCTTCTTCTCCTAGAATAGCGCTACGTTTCACAAAGCCCGTCTAGTCTGCATGCTCTTCTCGTTTTTTAACATTTTTTCATTTTTACCATTGGTGCTAAACAATAATGCGCGAGTCAAATTTACTCTGACGTGAACCGACAAATTTATCGAGTTAAATTTTAAAATGTAACGAACTGACAAGCAGCGCCGTAAGAATCTTAGTACAAATGGAAATTGCTCTCTTAAAATTTCTTGGTCCCGCGACGGCAGAAGCAGTTCGGCGGTCGGTTAGGCATTATTTACGGTGTCCGAAATCACATTACGGCTACGTGTCATCGCGCTGAAACGAACGGATCGGCGGGGAGGGTATAAGGATATATACGTGGCGAGAGGCTACCGATACCACCCAGAAGAAGAAGCAGAGGAGAGGAGATGATGGCTGCCGGGGAATGGAAACCAATTTTCGGCGGACCCCCACATAAATCAGATCTCGTTACAGGCGGCTGAACCGCGGCCCGCAAAAGAAGATTCGCTCTCTCTCTCTCTCTCTCTCTCGCGCGCGCGCGGCGCAAAACGATGCGTGCGCACCGGCACCCTACTCAATGGGCTTTTAAACAAAATTACCGAGAGAGGGGGAGAATCAATATTTATTAGACGGTTTTCTAATGAAACATTTTAAATGCATGGGATTCGCAGGTTTGTCCCTGAGCCCACCCCTTCTGCTCTCTTTCTCTCTTTCGCTCGAGCGTTTCGTCGATTTCGGCTATGCATCCCCTTACTTCAAAATCCTCCGCCTCTCTTTGCCTTTTTTCTATCGCCTGATCGCTCTTTTATTGACTCTTTTTATTTCCGCGAAGTGAAACTTTCATGGATGGCTTTAATTATCAATTCATCTGTCAATTATACAAATTTGAAGTTGATTTTTTTTACATTTTTTCTACTAACTGCAATTGCTTATTAATAGTTTTTAAAATTGTTGTGAATCATATTTTTTAATTACAGCTGCGTTATTATATATTAGTAGGAAAACAAAAATTATAATCCCAAGTTATCAGGCACGCTTATTGCGGCCTAATATGAAGATTATAAAGGATTATAGAATACGTTTGGTAAACGATGACAGGCGTCGAATCTCACTTTCGTTAAATATCCCCGACTACAAAGCAGCTGCGATTGTGCTTCCGAATAAAGCCGTCGATTTACTAGCGGGCGGCGCTGGCAGCTACGGGGAGCTTCCGAATAGCGGTCGCAACACGCATCTCACCTAATTGGCGCGCGGAACTATCCGGCCTATCTGTTCCAGCACATTTAAGATCGGATTAGAAGCCATTCAGACCATGGATCAAAGGCAATCAGCGCAGCTACCGCGCAACTTTAGCCCGCTTCTCGCCCGTCCGCCGTCGGTATATAACCCTTCGCGCGCGCAACGCTCGACCAATCAGCGAACATTATAATTGAACGCGCTTCCATCTGTTATGACATTGTTGCCGAATTAATGAGCATTATTTAAGATGCTTAATGACCCCTCCCTTTTCGAAGCCCAGATTAACAGGTCCTCGCGCTGCTGCTGCTGCTTCAAAACGAGGATCGGGCATGCGGACAGCTTTATTTGCTCATTGCTGTTGATAATGAGTTTGTAGATCCGCTTGAGCACATTGCAACTCGCTTTGAGGATTACGCCAATCATTATAATTCTAGGCAAATATTGGACGATGTTTTATGAATATTTATCCGTGTTCTCTGACATTAAAGCGCGAGTACCGTCCGATAAAAAAAGAACTTGGTCTGAAAAGTTGCTAACCATCCCTGGCATTAGCCAGAAGTGTGCTTCATACGAAGTTGATCAACTGCGGTTCCCTCATTCACGATTTCTAGATGCTTCTGAAAACTGTCATTGCTCGGAGAAGTTTATAAATTCGAGCGAGGGAGGAAGGCGCATTAAATTGCAAGTAAGTAGGAAAAGTCAGGAAGCTGAAAATGATCGAAGCTGCCGCTGTAACGAGATGAAGGGCTCAGGTCGAAAGGGCCCGCAGCTGCTCTCGGAGGGCACATCTCGGAGAAAGTTCCCTCTCTCAAAGTTGCTTCTTCACTCCCCCCCGGAGGATGCTACTCGGCCGTGCGTCACGGTAAGTAAGTAAGTAACCAATCACCGTAACCACAGACTCCAAGAGTCTCTATCTCTTAAGGATAGCTTTCCTTGATCTTACTCCTGGTAAAGACCCACATCTATATCGGGCCCTGTATACGTATACAGCGCCGTCAATACATACGGCGCCGCGGCCTCGGCGCTGCTCCTTCGTCCGATTAATCTCTGCTAATACCCCCGGCTCTCCTCTCCGACCCCGCCGTCGCCTCGCTCAGCCGAATTTCTCCTTCTGTCTTTGGCTAGACCAAGAGCTCCTTCAGACACAAACAGCCGACATTAGATGCCTCGCTCCGTCGGGGAATAGAGAATTTAGGGATATTGACAAACGTCGGTAAGTCGAGTGGAACGAGAAAATTATTTCCCCGCCCCGTGGAATTTCTTCATCATTTTTATATTAAAACGCTCCTTTTCCTTTAGCTTGGATTCATTTATTTGGGCATTTTTTAAATTTTCGTAATCATTTAATGCTTTATAACAATTGCTTTGCACACATTTGTGTTCCAAGCGTCTTTCACAACAATATATTGATGTGCATTTATAATTATTTAAGCCGTTAATCATCTTCGGCGGTAAGTAATTTAATAACTTTAAGACGTTCATATTTTCTTTTGTACTCTGAGGTAGACAAGAAACAAAAGACGAACGAGTGGCAGTAGTATTAGAGTAAGAAAAAGAAGGATGGCCAAAAAAGGTAAAAAATAAATAGATAAGCAGAGAATGAAAGGGAAGAAAGGAGTGAAAGAGAAAAGGCGGAGGAGGGAAAAAGGTAATTTAACCTCGGCTGACTGTGTGTGTGTGTGTGTGTGTGCAAGTATTTCTTTGGTCGATCTATCGGACGACTAATACCGCATTTTCCGTGCCCTTCCCTCAACCCCTTCTGGCAGCTTCCGCTTCTGTATCGCCGCGATCGGATAATCCGTTTCAGGAGTTCATTTTCGAAGAAATAAAGACGATCGACGAGGATCTTAAGGATAATCGGCTTACGGCGCGCCGAAGCGAAGGAGACGATTTTGCTGCCGCTGCAGTGCAGTCAACCTTAATGACTACCTTTTTATTTATATGCTTAATTAACCTATCAATCGAGTTAATGCTGGCGTTTATCCCAAACTTTTTAATTAATCATTGTGACCGAAGCGTGCTTTCTTTATTTAATCGAAACACTTGGCGGTCCTAAGTAAATAAGGAAAAGAGTTATGGTATTTATTTAAAATATAAACAGCTTTGTCGCATTAATTTATATTCTTTGTCACTTTAAATTTTTGAAATGTAGAGGATGTATTCTTACAAATAAGAAAATATTTGTGTCCTTTCGATAAATATTATTTTTGGGTCGCACAGGCAAAAGCAATTTACTGCCGAGTCCTGCAGGAAACGAGTAACATTGAAGCCCGCGTCGAAGCTTAGAAAAGCAATCAGCCGTAGACAAACTGTCGTTTTTCGGCCACGCTCGCGTCCATAAAGGTCAACAGCGACGATTAAATCGAATGCGCACTTGGCTCCAATTATCGCGCTTGTCGTCTAGCGCTCGCTCGCACGACAAGCGCGCGTGTTTATTCTCTCGTCCGCGTAGCCGGCTGTTTATACGCCGCGGCTCGCAATTCTCTCCGGGGCGCGGGGGTGAGATTGCAGTGGCGCGGCATTTTAAGCGAAACGCGCCTGTAAACGCGCGAGCAAATGCAGGTGCCGCTAGGTGGATCCTTCACGCTCTTGACCGCAAGCCTCGCGGCCGCCCGGCCGCGATTATGAACTTGTGCGTCCGAGCGGGAATTGACTCAACGCCGAGCCACTGCCAACTACTGCTGAGCACCTGACCCTCGGCCGGGGCTCATTATGTCACTGCATAAGGGCTCTTCCACTTTCATCTTATTTATCATTTCTAAATCGGACCGTGCAAAGCGGAGATGAAAGAGTTAGTGTATTCAGTGTTTTTACTTTTAATAATATTCAATCATTTAAGAATCTTTTTCAACAAGTGGTTGTTTGGTCATCATTTTTCTTTTTAATTGAGCAAAGTATATTAAATATTTCGGTCTTCAATTTTTTTTGGTATATGTAAAAAATATAGCTTGATGAGACTTTTGCTGGGAATAATAAAGATATTCTTTTTATAATGTTTATGAATGTTTTAGCATAAACTAAAAAGTCAAATACATCAGTCCAGCCATTTTCAAACATGTAAAAATGTAAAAAGCAACGCATTAGAAATCACATTAAGTCCGACAATTGCGGGAGGGGTGGGAGGGAGTGGTAAATACATTGTCATACGCAGACCTCCGTTTATAGGCGCACGTTCGCTTACCCCCCGCGTACACTCGTCGAATGTTTGCGAGGCGGTGCACCGTAAACGACGTGTAGGTTTAGTCTCCCTGCCACCCCCGCCCCTCCCTCGCAGCAGCTCCCTCGCTTTCTCCGTATCGCTCTTTGGCGTACGGTTATTATTTCACGAATGCGCGGATGAAATGCGCATGCTGCGCAAAACACCTGTGCACGCCCGCTTAATCGCCTCTATATACTCTCAAGCGTAGTGTATATGTACCGAGGGACTAGACGTATAGAAACCCCCCCGTCTTGTCATCCACATGTGCGTCCAATATGATCTGGATATTTGCAGGTTGCCATTAGAAACTTAATCTGATCATTTTTTTTCTTTCTTGAATTGAAAATCACCATTTATTTGAAACTAAATCAGACAATACAGATTTTGTAGGATTTCGTACAGTAAATTTAATCAGAAATGATCGAATTTAGTTACTGAAATGGAGGTCTCGCAGTCTCTACATTACAGAATAAATAATCAATGTGTAATAAAGCTTTACAACAGCCGTCAAGAATAATTTAATTAAATGTAAATAATTAAATTAAGCAGAGATATTCCGACGCTGCACATAGTATAATACACATATTATATTGATCCAATCGGTATACAAATAAATATTCTGAAATCGCCAGAGTATTGCAAAAAGTAACAAAAAGATAATAATGCCGATATTATTGGCTTAATAAATTTCAATATATTTTCAAAATATAAATTATGCATGTATCTTTAGAATTGTAAAACGAAAATATCAAATCCAATGTTATTCAATGTTATTTTTATCAGTGAATTTGTTTTCCATTAAAAAAAATTTAAATTAAATTTAAAACAGAAAAGGACTGTAATGGATTTATCTAATATACTTATATTCAATCACATAATTCTGTTTAAGCATAAAAGTTTTAATTACAACGTTACATACAATGTCTTTTTCATTAAAAGAATTTTTCTTAGAATACCGTTGCAATGCATTTAAATTTTTGTACGAATACAGCTTATCGAACGTTTTATTTTAACTTCCTGGTTCACTTTGGTGAATCAACTCTGATGGGATAATTATTCTTCTCGTATCTTAAAAACCGCTTTTATCTTGCACTAAAATACCCGAAGCCCTGTTCTAACAAATGCAGAAATCGTTATCCAAAAAAATCAAAAAAAGTATGCGGGATAGGCTTCGAAAACAGATGAAAGAACCTACTTTTTTTTTTGAAATATAAAACTTTATTATCTCGTGCTATCGCAAATGTTTTAATCGATAAGCCGAGGTAAGCCAACTATCGTCAAGAGCATAAAGCATCGAAAAGTTTTAACGACGCGATATGCAGATCAAGTCTCTATCTAAATATACATACGCATCAATTAGCCCAACAGTTTCGGTATCAAAGATGGTCTCCGAGCGGGCTAACGAGGCTTTTTTTTCCCCTAAACGGCAACAATGAAGCTCGGTGCGATAATTAGTCGTTTGCCGAAATTCCAGCGGGCCGAGCGCGACAAGACGGAAAAACAGCAATTAAAGAGAAGCGCCGCCACTGTAGCGGCCTAACGACGGAACTCGTTAAAAATTTTCAGCCGCGGCGCTATGACGCGCAGATCCGATATCGCGGCCCCGCATCCAAACGCTCGCGGAAATTTGTCAGGGCGAATCATCCGATCCGCGGCGAATGTAACTCCGGGATATTCCGAGCGGGGAGAGAGGCATCGGGAATCGATAGGCTCGCGAAAAACTTACGCTCCGGCGATTCTGATTGGAAATCGATCCGCGCGCAGAGCTGCGACTCATTTAATTTTTTTATTACGCTAGCCGCGCGGCGCGCCTGGCATCGCTGCCCGACGCGAAATATTAATTGGGAAATAATGTCACCGGGGGGAATTCGCGATAATGGAGGAGCGGGGGGGATGAGGGACGGTCCGCGTGTACACACTTGAAAAATGCGCCCGGGGAATTCATCGCGCTTTATCGTGGTCCAGAATACCCACGCTCTCTGGGCCTTCCCTCTCCCCCTCTCGGTACTTTAACTCGTTAGCGGTTAGCAATAACATTCGTTATTTTTATCGCTATCGTATATAGCTCGTTCTTTCTGCGAGGATCGGCGCGGCGGCGCGCCGGCGCACATCCCGGGCTCGCGCGCAAGGCCTTTTATTCGGCGAGAAACACGTTTTGGTACTCGAGTCTTGAGATATCGGCCCGATAGCCCGGCTACTCGCTCTCTCTCTCCCTCTCGGCCGGCTTGCGCCTGTATTTTTCTGTCTACGACGGGGTGGTTCGCTCTCGCATGATAACCAAGCGCGGCTCGCTTTAATCAAACCGTATCGACACGGCTGTGTGTGTGTGTGTATGTGTACGCAAGCGTTTCTTACTTTTTTCCACCACTCTTCTTATTCCTTTCGATCCGAAGGACGGAAGGGAGAGGTGATTTCGATTTTTTATTCTCGCTACTCGAAATTTATATAGAACGACTACAGCGAGGACTGAATGCAATCTCCTGTGATGCCTTATTTATCATTTGTCGGTTAATTGTAATGCCAGACAAGCCAGCTGCGCTGCTAGAATTCTTTATCGCCGTCGTTGTTATTGTATTCTAAGAGCTTAAATTAATTACCACTCGCTTTTATTTACTTTTAAAGTAGCGTTAAAGTGTACCTTCATTATTTTACTCTTGAGTATAAAGCAAAACATAATAATATATTGACATTAAAAAATCTTTGCTACAGTTCAAAGATACGAAACAGTATAAATATATTGTTAGAGTCAATAAATATTGCCTTTTTTATTAACCGAACATAAACGCTTTTATTTTTGTGTACATATATATACGGACATATATGTTCAGTCCCTATTTTGCTTATTGAAATCGCTGAAAAATCCGATTTCATTTGTCAGATATGAATAATTTATTATTACTGACAATACATCTTAGAATTCTTTTCTAAAGATTTACAGCAAAAATCCATTCGCTATGCAGTATTCAGTTATTCCCCACGAAATTGTAGAATTTGTATTACATTACATACGGTCTTTACGCAATATTCATATATTAGAGTTATGAAAAAAGAAAATTGCACCGGAAAAACTATTTGGGATATTGTGAAAGGATTTTTTTTATATCACTGCAGAAACCTCAAAATCCCTACTTTGATATGATTTTTCGGTTCCCGTGATAGAAAATAAAGTTCGATACTCGTGCAGTGTAAGTTTATTTTTACCTCGTGAGACTTTTCTCCCTCGCTTCACTCGGTCGAAAACTGTTTCTTGATATAAATGATCAACTTCCACACTCGTGTCAAAATGTACTATACATATTTATCTGAGACTTTAAATTTTACCATTGTTCTAAAAACCATAATCAAAATTACGCATGGTTTAAAGAAAAATTATCTTATACAAATAATGCACTAGAAAATGACACCATCGATTTCATAATCAATCTACATCTTAATATTATACCTTCAAACCAGCGCCTTTATAAACAAGATATTTTGAGAATACTTTAAATTATAAAATTAAAAAAAAATTATGATTTTAACCTACTTTATATAAAATATTATTTTATAATATTATTTATATAAAAATTTTAAAATTACTTGTAGGTATTTGACAATTGAAAATATCATGAGCATTTTATTTGGTTGTTCTGTACCTTTAATACCAGTTACTTTAAAAGAGAAATTTGTATTTATGAACCTTATACTTGTATTATCCTGTACTTTCTCAACAAATATTTTAAAAATTATGATAAGATTATCTTACATTCAAGGGAAATATCTTGATATTATATACAATATAAGATTTATAGTTGAGAATAAAATGATACCGGTTCTTCTTCCAAATTCGATAAATACATTAACAAAAATTGATAACAACAATGCTTTAAAGTATGTGATTGATAATCAGAATTTTCGTTTTACTTCGAAAGAAAGTTGCAGTATGTCACTGATTGAAAGTTTTACTAATGCCATTGGACGAACGATGAACAACATGAAAAGATAATTAAAATTAATAAGTTAAATATATGTGTATTAATTTTATAATTAATAAATCATTGCAGTTTAAATCATTGATTTACAAATAAAAAGTATTGAATAAAATACTTTTGATTGGCATTAAACGCGATTGTATTCTAGAAAGAGTTTTGATAAGTTTCCACATGTACAGCTTTTGTGTATCGGATATTTGGCAAAAACAAAATTTTAATGAAACTCCATAAAACAAAGGAATCGACGAAAAATATTTCGTACGAGGGACAGCACCATGAATAAAATGTAATGAAAAGCTCGGACCGCGACGCGCAAGGATTCATAAGCGTTGAAAGTCAAAGTGTCGCGATAACGTTCGGAAATTAACGGGCGTCCCGATTATAATTGAATACCTCGGCTCCGCGCGGGGAAGATCCTTTTATTTTCGGGGTTTCATTCAAACAGGCCCGGCGATAAGCCAGCAACTGGCTCGGCGAAGTAGAGGCTACCCGCGCGAGAGCGTAATACACATGTGCCGAAGCGTTTAATGGGAGACAACCTGTAAATACGTGTCACGCGCTGCTTACAACGACACGCCGCCCCCCCGCCCGACAATATACATAACCAGTTATGGGAAGCTTTCCGGGCGTACGGATCCGCCGCGGAGGCGGCTCCAGTTTTTTACGCGCGCATCCTTGCCGCCTGCGACCGGCAAGGTCGTCACTCGCTCCCTCTCTCTCTCTCTCTCTCTCTCTCTCTCCGTTCTTCCCTCCGACGGTTGTACTGCTTAATGCGTTTTACCATCTGCTCGATTAAGATGGTCGTTTGTATCGGGGGGTCAGCGGCGAACGCCGCCAATAAAGTGTTCCTCCGGATTCGATTATATCGGCTTTAATTAAATAAAGCACTGTAAAATGCTGCGGCCCGGGTCGCGTGTACGTCGGCTTAATCTGCGGAATGCCTCCGGTGTATCGGCGAGCTATATATTTCGCTTCGGAAGAAAACCAGACTGACGTGCTTTTTCTCTTTTGTTCCGAGTCCGAAGCCAGAGCTGCAAGAGAGTAGTTTTTGGAATTTTTGGCCAAGGGAATTCATTATGGCAACGAACGCAAAACGTGTTCGTGGGAAAAGAATGTAACTTACGCTGAAAAAAACATCCTTTTTTTGCGCAAATTTGCAGCGCACCAAAATTTGAATATATAATATAATACTTTCTGGCAAAATCAGAATCAAGGGTAAAAAAAAATAAACGTGGAAACGAGTAGGTAAAAAAAAAACTTTTTCCAAGCCAGCCCGTACACAGTCGAGATTAGGTTTTAGCGCAGAAGAACATGGAAAGCGCGCACTCGAGCGCCGAATAATCTATATGGAGGTAAGCTATTAAGGCTGTAATTGTCGGTAATTAACATGCGGGAGTACACGCGCTCTCGCATTAGCCAGTCCGCCAGCAACAACGCACATCGTGCGCGCCCGGTTCAGGTAGAACGATTGTGTGTGCCTTGGCGTTACATCGGGTCCTTAAGTTTACGCTCGCGATAGCCGTCGTCCGCAACTAGTAGTTACTCTCTCTCCGGTGCACACGTACGCACGTACACACTGGCTACCGCGCTTGCCGATTGACTTTATCGACGATGCTCGATCGTACACACTTAAGCTCGCGTTGAATGTCGAATGTCGCCCCGCCGTCCTGCTCGTAGACTTCCCGTCGTACATTGTGCCCGAGGAGCCCACTGGTTCTTCCTCGAAACGCAGCTGATTACCTCTTCGCCATCAGGCTCGTGCAAATCAAATAATTAACTGTAGTCCGTTCGAAAGGTTACAGAAGAACGTGCCACTTCATTTCGATATCTCGATGTGAAAACGGTCTCTTTTTTCAATTCATTTTTGAAAACTACGTTCTCTCAAGAAGTGTAATAAGTAAATGAAAAAAATCTATTAAATACAGGATTGACAAGGCATCCTTAATTTTTATTTACAATGCAAATTCAATAAAGGACTTATTGATTTTTAATAGATGCCACGGAAACTGGTTTTTCAAGAAATTCGTTTCAGATAAATTTAGAACGGTTTTTTCATGTACCTTTCTGAATAACTTTTTTTTTAAGTTTCTAAATTATATTAATTAAAATGGTGTAATTACTAAAAACCGCTGCCAAGTCATTGGCAGTTAGCTTCCTCCTAACTAATTTATTGTTCCATTATTATCTTGTTTTTATTATTATTTTATATTTATATGCTCATTTTAGAATTTAATGAAAAGCTAACAAAATTTAAATATAAATTTTGTTATTGGAATATTTAAAGTTCTAAAAAACAGAATTTTTAAAATTCCTTGCTCAAAGCCCGATTTCGCTCCAGCTTGAATAAAA
>UCOM01001711.1:0-36120 GCA_900474385.1 Ormyrus pomaceus
TTCATATTTTAACATTAGAAAACATATCCCAAAGTTACAGGAAAATCCATTACCCAAATGTCGTATACTCTCCTTGTAAGTCTTAACAAACCGGATATAAATATACCGATACAATATATATATAATCCTATAATAACTCTTACCAAAACATGAAAAATTATCCAATCACCGCGGCTTACCTCATCCCGCAAAATGATAATCCACCGAGAGCAAGGCAAAGCATAAAAAAATCATCAGCCGCGCTCGGCGGCTCGACGTTCGCAAAAAGGAAAAGCGCCTCGCCGACTCGGGCCTCGCGCGCGCGCGCGCGCGCCGATACGTCGGCGCACTTAACGGCATCAATCACGCGCGGAAAAAAGAGGAGGGGGGCGCTGCATCGGCGGCTCAACACGCGCTCTGCGTTCGGCAAGTCGCTCTCGTTCCGCAAAGCGTTGCTCGCGCCCGTAGCCGGGCCGTATCTGCTACATATCTAGCAACGTGCGCCATGTGCCTTATCTCCGCCGCTGCCGCCAAGTGTGTGGTACCTATGCGCTGCTCTCTCGGCATTGTATGGATATCAAAGGATTGTAAGCGAGAGAGAGAGAGAGAGAGAGAGATGGGGATCTACGTCCGTCAGCGGCGCTTCTTGCTGCGGCGCGCGGCCGCTTGAAAGGAGAGCCGGGATTGGGGGGGTGCTGGGATTGGCGATGCTCGCGCGGTTGGACCCGATGGGAAATATTAGATTTTTTGAGAAAGATTTTTAATTTCAACTTTTCTGGAAAACTTACTTGAATACATATAATGGAATAAAATACGTATAAGCAAAAATAAATTAATACATAAACAAACTGACGCCTCAAGCTATATTTTTGCTATACATAAGGCAAGTCACAATGAAAACTCCGCCATACAAAATTCTCATTTAAATCCGTGCAAAAGAAAAAAAAAAAAAAAAATCGGCCGCAATTGCATTCGCCGCTCGCGGCGCAATCTCCCGAAATTTTTCAGCTAAGAATGCACGACGGCAGTGTCCACCGGGGCGCATGCAGCTCTCTTTTTATCGCGCGAGTCACGCTTCAACTACACAGCCGTTATACGTCATTGCATATACATGCACCAGCTCCTCTCTCTCTCTCTCTCTGCACTGTACGTCAAATTCACGATAATCTAGCTCCGGGTCACATTTGTAGATTTCCGCGATGTAAGCTCTCTCTCTCTCTCTCTCGTCGTGTACGCGTATACAGCGTACAGGCGGGGGAAAAAGTCGAGAGAGAGCGAGAGAGAGAGAGGGAGCTTTTTCCGTTATCTCGGCTCCACTCCGGCGTGTTCTCTCCGTGGCGGCGGCGGCGGCCGTTAGCGTTTTCATGCGTGCAAAGCATGTTAAATCAAGGGACGTAGGAGGAGGTCGACGACGGCGTAAGGGATTCGATATCTGTTCGCACGTCATTACCCCAGAGCTGCCGTACCAGCGGGATCTCCCGCGTCGTCGGCTCTGCCGAACTTGCTGCGCCGATTTCTCCCCCCACCCCGCTCCCTCCCGACCCCCCTCGCGTCAGCCCTTCCACCTTCGCGCCGAGCGGAGCTTTCTTCGATGAAGCTGCGCGCGATATGCGCCGGAGGTCGTTGACTGATGGATTTTGGAAATTGGATTGCCTCAGGTTTTTTTATACCGAAGTCGGCCTGGATAATTGCGCGCGCGCCGAGTTTTCTTTTGCCGGGGCGAATTGTGCGATTTTTCGAAAAATTCAAGCGCTCGCTTATGATAATGTTGACATGAAAGTGTATTGACATTTTTTTTTTTTAATCTGAAAAAACGGCCGTAAACACACTTAAAACACGCCAACGAGTCTATCGAGGTCTAATCAGGAATAATAATTTAAATAAAGCATGTATTAATGCTCGAACGAGGAAGAAAAATCAATTCAAATAGTAGAGCAGCGTTCGTTTAATATACAGTTTTGCATATTTAAGTAGTGATAAGCAGCCCGTATCTTTCCTCGAGAACTTTCAGTAATAAAGCATCTTAAGTGTAGGTTGGTCAACGTTGATGAATGATAAGTAATAACCATTATGATCTGTTACTGAATTTTTTTGCATCGGTTTTAATGCTCGTAACGATCAAGTCCGTCAACCTATACTTAAGATAAAATAATACACGATTCCGCTGCGGGATAGGTAAAGTTATCACCGCCTCGTCCATCGGCAAGGAAAACTCGGAGCGATAATTAAATAACAGTGGCTGAAAATCGATTCGTATCAATGATTTAATTTTTCTTAATGGGGCTAGAAATTGCGTTCGCTTTAAATTCATAATAACCGACTTTATGACGCTTCGCATATTGAAAGAGGTAAATGCCTTGATTATAATGCAGGTCAAGCTCTTTTACAAACAGGAGAAATCACACGTTTGCATTTCTTTCTTTCTCCGCGGGCGCGAGATTTCGAGCGACGATAAGAGCGCAATAAATTTTCTTTGAGAATAAAAAAAAAAAGTCCATGTTCTTAGATATTGCGAGAAAAATAAAGTTTCCCGCACGCACCGAAGTATAAGCAAATGACATAGATTAAATCAACGTTTCTTATGATATAATACACGAACATTACCCAACTTCAATGAGCGCTGCCATTGAGCAATACCGGGTGCATGCAATTTATTCGAGATTTTCGATAAGTTTATCATTAATTTATATAATATAAACACATATAACGTATTTTAATAACTGCGAGTTCGGAGCGCGCTGCGAGTGCGCTTTCATTCTCTCTCGGCAGCTTGCACCTCATCATTTACTTTTATAACCTTCATATTTTCATTCGCTCAGCTAATAAAGTAATTAAGCAACTTCGTAAATTCCCCGCGGGGAAATAAAAAAACAAAACAAACGAGCGCGCCCGAGGCTTTTAAAAACCTTACGTATATTTTCCTTCTCTTGGAAAAAAAGAAAAAAAAGAATCACGTGGGCAATGAAGACATCGAGCCCGCTTTGGCCATCTCTCAATACGACCGCGCCGCAGAGAATTTATGCAGCTACGCCTCTCTCTCTCTCTCTCTCCCGAGCGAGATACATTTCTAATGGAGCTTCGTCCAGTCAGCTTCCAGCTCGGCCTGGTATCGCTGGTGGCGCGAATGAAAATATCTAGCTCGCGACCTTAATCTCGGGCGTTAATCGCGACAGCTGGCCGATAACGAGCGCTCGCACACGCAGCAGCAGCAGCAGCAGCAGCAGCAGCAGCAGCAACAGCAGCCTTACGCATCGGCAATCGCGCTCTATACCTTTCTGCGTCGACGACGCGCGGGCGACGACGACGCTCGGGTATAAGGCGAGCTTGTAAGCGCTGCAGCGCCGCTCGGAGCTCTCGGCTCGGGCCAACAATAATCGTCTTTCGTATCGGCGCGCGCACACGGCCGGGGCTTATCGCGCTTATCGCCGCGTCCGGTCTCTATCGGCTATCTATGCAAATCGCAGCTAATTATATTTAATTAGATTCTACTCCCGCGCCCGCGCGCGCGCTCGCTCGCTGCTACTCGCGGGGCTCCCACCGATTGCCGCCGACGCCGCCGCCGTCGCCGCTGTGCCCTCGCACTTACTTTAGGCTGCGTCTGCAAACTGCTGGATTCGGAAGAGTCGAGGCTCTTTGGCGTCTTTTGCTCGATGGGAATCGTTGCTTGAACGTATTCACTGTAAAACATAAATGTGTAAAATTTCAAGCAGGTGCATTAATCTTATTCAATGGATTAAAATAGAAAATTTAGGCAATTGCGTATTGAATTCATGAATGTGCATTAATTTTTATTTTAACCATGTTAAAATTTAAAAGTCGGGAAAGCAGTTAGTTCTACTGCGAGAGCACTTTATTAGTTTCATCGCCACCTAGCGGTGACTTCAGAACGCACTGAACCCACTGCCAGATTAATTAAAACCCCACCTTCTAACACGAAATAGTCGCCTTTAATCTAATGACATCATTCAACGGCGTTTTCACAAAAAAAAAAAAAAAAAAATTCCGGCATTCTTTCAGCGTCGACGGACCTCGAAGCAAACAAATAGGTTGTAGACGCGGCCTCAAGCGTGTCGGACGAGCGAGTGCAGGCTTTATGCGCCGGCACTGCGTGCCCCGACCATCAGCTCCGATGATCTTACTTGAAACCGGGGTGGGGGGGGGGAGGGGGGAGGAGAGAGAAAAAAATTTATTCGCCTATCGCGAGTTCAGCGCACATATTCGTGCGTGCGCGCGAGAGGAACAGCCACGCGAGGACTAATTATCACTTTTTCCTCTCTCCCTCTCTCCCTTTCTCTCTCTCTTTCTCTCTCTCTCTCGGCTCGCGCAAATCGCTTCTGACACGAAATGCCAGAACCAAGTTCAAGACTTCTCTCTCTTTCTCTCTCTCTTTTTCTCCGGCCCTATAGATTCCGCATTACAAAATGACGCCGACGGCCTGTGTACGTATATCGCTGCCGGCGCATGTGAGCCTGATACATTATCGCCGAGTAATTAATAGTTTAATTAGTTCGGTCGAACTGGGCGGTGCGCGCTTTAAATGCGAGCGCGAGCCCCCGCTCTCTCGCTCGTGCACAGCGGACGCGAGAGAGAGAAAGGCTCGCTAAATTTTCAGGCCTCTAAGCTTTGTGCACACTCCGCGCGCGCGGCTCTGCTCCGCCGCGGCCCAAGAGATTTATGCGCGCGGAGCGCGAAAAAATCGGTAATTAATTAAGCGCCGCCGTTATGGTAATAATTAGATAATTGCCGGGCGCGTTGTAATTGAACTTGTGATTGCGCGAGTGTTTGCTTTATTTCGATCCCTCCTGCGAATGTGTAATATTACGTTAATGGGCCGGGAGTAAATTGGATTTTCAGAATGAACGAGTCGCTTTTAAACGTTTGGCTTTCAATATTCTTCGGCCTGGTGTATAATTGTCTGGAAAAAAAGCGTACACTCGGGGCGACTTTGTCGTGATTAAAGTTAGTCTCAAGCAAAGTTTATTTTTATACATATATATATTGATAAGGATCGCATATCTAAATTTAGACATAATAAAGTTATTCTGGAAAGGATATGATTATACAAAGCATATACAGGTTTATCATATTTGAATTATTATCACACTTAACCGTCAGTTGTCTTGACTATCTCGGACATTATCTACTCGTATTGAAATGTTAAATTAAAACTTAATTAAGTAAAAAGTTCTCAATGACTTTCAATTGCGACTAAAAATAACCTACCGTCAGTCTCGAGCTGGGAGAATTTATTGCGATATTCCCGTTGCATTAATTTTCATTCTAAATGTATAAGATTAAACTCCGCCAATTCAGCAGTCATTATAATAAACGTCCAAAAGTAACCATTTCTCGATAAAATTAATTTCCCCTCGAAAATACCAGTTAAAAAACCATGCCCACACCCGTCCATTCCCCGTTCGAAATTTCGCTTTAACGCCGAAATTCGTGGAGAGAGAGAGAGAGAGAGAGAGAGATCGCGATAGACGGAAGCGCTCGTATACGCGTCCCATCCGCGACCTCGCTCTCACGTCATACGCATAATGCATCGGGGGCGTTCGGCGCAGGCCGAGATATAACGCGTGTGTCCGCCTAACGAACATTAGGCCGCCGCCGCGCGGGCTCATAAAGATGTTTGCACGTGTTCGGCTGCTCTCGCACGTGCGCCCTCTGCGTCTATCGGGAAGTCGCGCGCGGGAAAAAGTCCGCACAGCTCCCGCCCCGCTCGCCGCGAGTGCCTGATTTTCAATTTCTCAAGCTCTCTCTCTCTCTCTCTCTCTCTTTCTCGGATCTCTAAGCCGGTGGGAAGAAGCTTCGCCGAGGGAGAGAGAGAGGACACTTGACCTCCGGCTGCACTAACGACTCTAATTAATCGGGGCTGCTGCTCGCGGGGGTCGCGAAAGAAAGCGGAAGCTCCGCCGAGATGCTCGCCAGATATAGAGGATGCAGCGGCGGCGGCAGCGGCCACGGAGCAGATGCGCCCGAGATAAAGGAAACGAAATCGAACGGCGCGCCAATATGTGTGCCCCCGCGCGCGAGTCTGCATATTCGCCTCTTGTTAAACTCCCGCGGGCTAATAGGCGAGGAGAGCGCGAGCGACTATCGCCGGATTAATCGTATATATATATATATATATATATAAGATGCGCTTGGCGCTTTTCCCGATTAATTATTAATGAGCCCGAAACCGAGGGAGCTAGAAAAATAGCAGCCGGCAATTCCGCTGCAATTGGCGATAGCGGAGGAAAGAGCGAGGAGAGAGAGAGCTCCGTAAGGCCGATAAGCGACCGAAGGGGGTTTCCTATCCTCGATAACGTCGCCCGCATTGTTCCGACGAGCAGTTGGATTCGCGCTACCCTTTCCCTCCACCCCCTTCTTCTTTTCCCTTCCCGCCGCTGGAGCCCCGAGCGCTAAAAGAAGGATTACCCCCGGAGCGAGGTATCGCATTAGCCGCCGGGCTTGTTAACGTTTTTCGGAGGTAAAAATTGCTCGTCGTTATTTATTGGCATGGCGACAATGGGCTTTTGCCGTTCGCGAAAGTTGTTTTAGTCCTGGGTGCTTACGCGAAACCGATTGATGTTTCATTGGGCGCGGTTTAAGAAGCAAGACGCTCGTGGAAGCTCAGCTCGTTTATTAAAACGTTCCAAACAGCCTTGTCTCTCGGGATCTCGGCAAATCATTTCGCCAATTTGTTAGTGGCAAGAAGCAATTACCTCCCGAGCTAATCGATATAAGCGCGGACAATGAAGAAACCAGCTTTGCATATACAACATTCGCAGATTCCTCATACCTCCCTATCGGGTAAAAATGGGCCAGTCGGTTTCCTGCCGTCGAAACCGTCCGAAAACCGGTTCGCCGCTATCACCTTGAAGAAATACGCTCTACCCCACATAGAAAACAGGTCTCCGCTTCCTTCTCGGCTCGCGGCCGCTCTCGGGGAAAAATGTCGACTCGCTGGAATCCATATCCTCGCCGCTGCCGGGCACAAAGAAGGCGCGAAAAATCGCTCTCTCTCTCTCTCTCTCTTTCTCTCGGAGCCTAGAAAAGCGAAAGAGAGGAGAGGGAGAGAGGTTTTAACGCCCGTTGACCCATCGCCGAGCGGACAAAAGGTATGACAAGAATGGGGGGGCCGCTGCGCCTGCGCGCGCCTATTCTGCTTATCAACCCTTGGAAGTATTGCCTCTGATAACGAGTGAATGCCCGGCTTTATGGCCTGATCTCGCTCGCGATACACGCGCATACGCCGCTCTCTCTCCCTCTCCCTATCCCCTCTCTCTCTCTCTCTCGGTCCGAACGCACCTCTCTCTCTCTCACTCTCCGGCGGGAATCACTTTAATATCTTTCCTTCATTGTTATCTCGCGGCCCTCTTTCCTCCCTGCTGAAACGGGTTTTCGTACACGTGAAAAACTAACTCCGCGGAGAAATCGATAATTTTCTGCCAGCCGCGATATTTGCTCTTTGTCCAGCGCGCTCCTGTCCGAGGCGGGGGGAGGGATTAGTCGCTGACAAATTAGCGGCGATTTTCCGGCGCGGTGAAGTTACGCGCTGGCAATTAATTCGAATAAAGGATTGCGAAGAGGCGATGAATAATAATATTCGTATAGATGTGCCGATAGTATCGGCATTGCGCGATCGACAATGACGATATAAAGCTGGAGTGACGAATCGCGTTTCTAAGACAGATGAAGTAACTGCGCGTTCTTAGCGACGATGCGTATACAAACACACACGCACAAACACACCCGAACCCTCGATAAATAATGCCAAAAGAGAAAATTGAAAGCCCTCGCTTCCGCGACAGCCCGCAAAGGTCAGGGCGGATAATGCAGGAGGATCTCGGGGGCAAGGGCGCAGACTCCGGGAGTGAGAGAGGGAGCGGGGCGAAAAAGAGAGAAGAGAAAAAGATGAAGGAGAGGCGGGAAAGAAAAAGACGCGCGAGATAGAGGCGAAGGTGGAGTTGGCCGACGGGACTCTGCCGGCGCGCCGCTATCGGAAACCTTCGCGCGACCAATGCGGCGGCGCCTTTATCGTTTTACAACAGAAAGGCGCACATCAGTCAAGCGGTATCTCCTCACGGTTGATTTCCCGTGGTCTCGCAGCGGCGGCGGCGGCGGCTGCGGCGGCGGCGGCGAAAGCCCTCCTTCTCTCCGGTTGGCCCGTCGTCGCAGAAAAGATAGCCAAAGGGGGGCCGGGGGAGAGGGGAGGGAGCTACTGCACAACCGATGCACCGCCACCGCAGCGACGATAGTTATGAAAACATATGAAATATATTCAATCTGGGCCGAGGCGATAACGCGCCCGGCGCTGCTACACGCCGACACGCTGGACCTTCCCCTCTCCTGCATCAGTTTGCTCTTCTATCTTTTGCTCGCTTTCTCGCGCGGCGCTTTTTTCACGGCCCTTTTGCCGCGCGCGGCGGCAGCGGCGCAGCGAAGAATAGCAAATCGCCCGTGGCGAGGGAGATCGCTTCCGCCGCTCCGCTCTTTCTTCGTCGCTTTGACAGTTTGCCCGATTCCTGCCGCGGGAGCCGCGCGCTCTGCACAGCCACGGTGTATATGCTGTCTGTCGCCGAGGCTCGGATGTGTTTACGCTTCGGGGCGCGCTGCTTAATGCGCACAGACACTTTTCGATGCTCGGTGTATAACGATCTCCGCGGGTTTATTGATGGATGGCTCGAGCAAGTGATGAATCGCCGAGGTGGGAATTAGGCTTGCGGGTTAAAGGGAGTGGTTGCTCTTTTATTTTTGGCTTTGTCGAGGCGACTACTTGTATGTTTACCAAGGATAATTTAGCGTTTTTTTTTCAAAGTTACACGGCGGTATATCGCGATGCTGCGCGTTGCATATTTTGTACACGGTAAATCTGATTAGATCGAGATACCTAAAACCCTCTCCAAATATCACCGCGCACGTTTTGCGCGTTTTTGCAATAAATGAAAGCCTTTATTTAAACAGCTTTATCTTATCGCAAGTCCACTTATCATTTTTCTAATCTTCAGATCCCGATATACAGACTTTCTGTTCCGAAAGTTCGATGTTAAACGAGTCATTTCAATGCGCCGAAACTTTCTTCAGTACGGTAAATCACGCAAAATAAGCCCCGCGCAAGTGCAACCCAACGACTTCGTCCACTTTTACCAGCTCAACGATTATGCCGCAGCAGAAACAACGTCTCCACCGGCACACTGACCGAATTCCTCTCCGGCAAGCAACACCATCATTTTCCTCGGCCCGGACACTTACGTCCTCATCTCTCCGCAGCCCGGCCGGAGGAGGAGAAACAAGTCGTCCTGGTCTCCCCCGACAAAAACCCACCGACGATCTCATACTCGGTCCGACCCACCCACACACGCGTGCACGTAGGTGCGCGCAACTAGGATGTGCAGTAATAGGAGGGGAGCGAGCGAAGCGTGGAGTTTGTTATCGTTATCGTGCAACGTGGCCAGAGAGCGCTGATCGCGATAACGGCTCGCCACTGCTCTTATCAGCGCGCCCGTTTGCTTCGCGCGCCCCGCGTCCATTTCAGCTCTCGAGGCAGAACGGCCAACGGAGAGAGAGAGCGAGCGAGAGAGAGAGAGAAAGCGCCGGCGGCCACTTTGTGAAAATCGATCCTCCGAATTCCCACACTTTTCCGCCGAAATTCCATTTACACTCGATTCGTTTCACTTAGCGGCTTTTGCGCCGAGGCCGCCGCCGCCGACGGCACGTGCGCGCCGGTGTCCTTTTTCGACGCGCGCGAAAAACTGGGTAAACGCAGAAATCGACTTATCGCCCCGGCGAGGGAGAGAGGAGCGCGTTGCTTCATTACCGGAGCTGGATTTAGCCGGCTGAGAGGAGCGCGCAAAAATTTCGAGGATATGGAGCGAGCCAGATCAGCGCGAGGCTTAATGCGCGATGGATCGGGCCGATCGGCGGAGGCGATGCTCTCTATACATGGGAATGCGGGAAAGAAAGGTCTCATTCAATTTACGAAAATAACCGGGCGCTCTTTACGCGTGCGGGCGCTTAACGGTGCGCTGATTTATTTTTTCCCTTGCTCGCACGGATTTCAAAATCAACTCTCGGTGCAGCTTCGATGCTGCCGCTGAGGAAATCAGGCTTAAAAGTATCCGCGAAGCCGATTGAAATCTGCGGCTGAGTGGACGTATAATAGTGGTCTTTCTAAATTTAGACGATTTCAGCGTTACAAATCAAACAAGTACGCGTTCCGTCACGATAATTAAAATGAACGAAGCGTTTGATAAAATCGGCCCAATTCTCAAAGATTCATCGGTAGATATCACTAACGAAATAGCAATTTCACTCGAGTATTAAAAAAGAATTTAGATCCGTTATCCCGGCGACGGGTACAGAGCTACCAAATTAATTCGCACAAAGAAAGAAATCCGTCAAGCCTCCACTCTAAACAGCCGAATGAGCTGCAGGCGCAACGGCGGCGGGAGCGTAGTTTCTCGTTAAAACAAGACAGATCGTTTCCGTGCGACAAGAAATTTCCTCGTCGATATTCCAAGTCCCTCGACTTTGGCCGCTTTTATGCGCGCGCGGCTCGGCGCGGAGGGGCCCTCGAATTAAGTGCGGCAGATCGTCGGGATACACACCGGGCTCTACGGCGTTAAGAAATGCGAGGCACGCGACACTCGCCTCATTGTGTCGCGTTAGTTTTCGTCCCTTGGCTCCCTGCCCGCCCGCGCACACCCATACTCGAAATTCACGAGCCCCTCGGCCGCCGCCGCCGCCGCCGCCGCCTCTACTGCTCCATAAAGCAGCCCCGTCATCCGGCCGTTGTGTATACAGCGGTGGGCGACGTTCATGATCTGCCGGCAGCGGAACGGCGGGGGGCGGTTAGGCTTGATAGTCGATGTGTCGAAAATTTGAACGAGCTGTCGATCCCCAGCCGGCGTTGCCGCGAATATTAGGCGAATAAAATTAGAGGGGCCCCGCGGGAGAGCCTGTTTGTGTACGTAATAGGAGGTGGCTGCTGGAAAAAAGCCGCTGCCGATACATAGGGGATTTATCGAATTGTGTTATCTTTCCGCTTGTTTTCTTGATAAATTAAGGAACAAAGTCTATTAGCGTTGCGTTTATTTTTCGGCTCGCAAATCTGCATATTATCTGGCGCTGCGGATATTTTATCTCGCGGGATTCAAATTTAACACAGACGATTACAGATTGCAATTGTAATTCTTGAGATTCTGGTTTGCCAATAAAAAGTGGTAGGCGCCGCGTTGTGCATAAAAAGAATGCATTATCGGGACGTTTTGCATAAGTTGGAATTTGTTAAATTGTACGCGCTAATTGTTATTTATAACGGTTTGTAATTGCCGAAGATAAGGGTATTCAACGTATACATAAACTGCAAAAAGTGCATACACTGTAAAGGAATTCATACCAAATGCAAATCAACGCCTATCAATTACATCAGCAGGTAGCACTTCTGCAATATTATTTTAATTAGCATTTCCTCGCGCGTATGAATGAAATTATCGACTCTCCCCGGCGAGCATTTTCTCACTCTCGTCGTCGGCGTAACCTTCCAACGCGCTCGTTACCCGCGAACTCTCTCGCTTAGCCGATAATATTCTCATCCTCTAAGTCGATTCGAAGCCAAGTAAAGTCCGCCTAAAATTAGCAGACGTTCGATCGGATAACCGCGGCGCGCGCACAGCCTCAGACGGCGGTTAGCCCGTTTCATCGGGTCGTGAGAGGGAAAGAGAGCTCGATTACATTGACGCAGTGCGCGCATAGCGCTCTTCTCTCGGGCTCTGCCAATCGCGCCAAGTGTACAGCCGATCTTTTTTACGAGTCTCCGCGAGATAGTCGATCTCGTTTTAATTGAAAAGTAAACAACGATGAGATCGGAATGCCCAGTGCTCCGCTGCTATGCCAAGAGAGACGGAGAGAATTATCTCTCGGCCGATACACATCCACTCGCGTGTGTACACACACTCGACGATTGTCATCTTGCGCTCTCGAGGGCCTCTCGAGAGATTAGGCGAGTCGTCGCGCGTGCCGTCGATAATTGCCCTCGAGTTTCCCAATTACGATTTTTAAGCCTCTTTCTCGCCTGCCGGCCGCAGGTGAATAATATATTTATGTACTCGAGTTTTATTGCCAATTGATTCGCATTATCGTCGGCGTCGGCTCGACGAGGAAACTGTGGGATCTGGAGCTGCGAGCGCTTTTTCTGGTGTTTGTGCAATTGTCTGAAAAAAATGAAGCCGGCGATTTATTAGATATGTGTCCGTTTTATTTGCCTCGATAATATAGTTTAAGCAATAATAAAGTAGGTTACTACTTTTATCGGAGGAGATAGGAAAATCAATGTCAGCATATACATTAGGCATCATTCGATTTCGTTATGTTTTATCATCAGATTACGTTAAGTATTGGAAAAGTTAACAAGGAAAAAGGGCTTTTTTCGAATGCACGCCGAATTACGTCCGTGTAGAAAAACAAGCTATCTGATATTCGCGGTGACAGGTTGATAGATTTGGCTGAAATTAGTAAATAACTGATGAAATTGATTGCGAGTAATGATTAAATTGCGCATATTATTATGTTTATATAGTCGATTGGGAGTTTGTTATCGAACAAAGCAAGTAAAAGATTGTAGATAAATATATAAGCAAGTGTTACTCATTTCTGATTTAGACTATTTTTAGCGATGTTTAGTGCAGTGAGTAGTAAGTACAGGTTGATTATTAAATGACTAATTATTTTATCACGAATTGATAGTTGATCAAACTTGTATTACTATCCAAAAGTATTCGAAGAACGACGAAGCGGTATAAATAAGCCGAAGCTCTTTTAAATTCAATCAGAGCGCGATACGTGCCTAATTAATAATTCCGTTGACAAACGATTTTCCGCAAAAAAGTCCTCCTCTCCTCGCTAAGCAGAAAACAATAGCCCGGCGGATTCGACGAAAAGGGAGAGAGAGAGCAGTCCGTCTCCTCCGATAAATCTCGCACACTTAACGATCGCACACCTCCGCGAATAAATAAAGGGGAGCTGCCCGAAGCCGAGAGAGATCGGGCCCCAAACAAAAAGGAAGGAGCCCCGAAGAATCATTTTTGTCACGTACGATCAAAAGAGGACCGGACGATGCTTATCGGCGCTCGTGAATTCGCGTCCACTATGCGGATCGGCCTTGCCGCGATCGGCGGCCCGATAAAAAGCAGCGTCTCTCTCTCTCCATCTCTCTCTCTCTCTCTCTCCTCGATCGGAGCGAATTCGCGCGACGGACATTCCTTAAAAGCTGGCACGTCGCGTCGGTAAAAAAGCCGGTCCTTCCCTCCTCGGCGCGTCACGAAATTCGATTCCATGGCTCGTCGAGCCTATCTCCTCGTATCGATCTGCTCGAATTACCTGTTCCTCTCTCTCTCTCTCTCTCTCCTCGGGAAGTTTCGCGATCCTATCTCCGCGAGCTATTTACGCAAGTCGCGCCTGAAAGAATCGGAGGAGCTGATGAAAACGGAATCCCGCTGCCATAACAGAGGTTTATATATGCGCCGCGCGCGAGAGAGGCTGTCGGCTCGGTGAGGTGAGGTTACATTTTTAGCCGATGGGATTTATTATGCATGCAATTTCGAGCGAATCGTCCATTGATTCGAAGACGATCGCGCCGAGGGTAATGGGTTCGAGGCTATTGCGCGATCAATTTAATTAGCTGCGCGGGCGTTGCGCTTCTTTTGATTCGCCGGTGATACGCAGGTACGATTCATTGAGCTTTTGCTTTTCATGCAGTGAGAAGCAGAATCGTTTAGTTATTGAATAATAAGGCGATCGTTAACGGAGTATTTTTAATTTTCACTTTCTAATTGAAAGACTGATTTTAAATAAATTTTTTCAGAGATTAGTAAATTGTTTCAGAGTAAAAAATCAGTATCGCAATAAATCGATGCCCGGCCACGAGACGAACTAATAAAAACCAGTATATTCCGTCGGCCCGAGCTTCTCAGCAAAGTCAATAAACAGTGCAGTACGTCCTCTTTTCAGCAGCCAAATCACTTTTACTCGCCCGATTCAATATTAAACGATCAGATAGCGCGGGGGACAAAGCGAAAATACAGCGACATTACTCATTACATCGGGCATTCCATGAGTCAGCCGTCGGGCTTCGCACTTTCCCCCGGCGATCGATCCCCCCCGCCACCCCGTCGTCGTGAAAAACGACGTCATAATTACGTCGTCGAAAGGGTCACTCGTCGATGAATGGAAAAGCGATCGCTCGAGGAAAGAGGAGAGAGATCTCTCGCGGGGGAGAGGGAGAAAAAGCGCCGCGGCCAACGACGAAGCGTTTCCGCCGCGAGCTCGATAAAAGCTTTACGAGAGAGAGAGAGAGAGAGAGGGCCGTAATGCAGCGCGCCGCGCTCGAAAGCCGCCTTATTTTTCACTCCCGTCGCCTTTCGTCGGTTAACTTGATGGCTCGCCGATTAATATATATGGACCGTTCGGTGATTTTGAGAGAGAACTGTGTCATCGCTGATCTTACATCGGCTTATCGCTGCGAGCTTTTTCGGAGAAGATATTTGTGTAATCGCTGCTGCTTGCTCTAATATAGTTTGTGTGCGGACTTTTGATGATACGATTTGAAAAGATTCCGCGTTCTAGAACGTTCCGTTTGCCTGGCTGTAAATATAATATACTGTTAAAATAATCGCTCGAAGATAGAGATTACGAAATTTCGAAAACTTATACTTTCGCAATTTCAAAATCAAGAATAATCAACTCGCTATAAACTACTAATGCTAACTGCAACGCATCGTCGTGGACACGCCACGTTTCACTAGTCGGAGGATCTCTCTGATCGTTAGACGAAGTAAAAGTTTACGTTCGCGGAAAGTTTTCGAGTCGGAGTGCGCGCACATCGAGCGGCGACAATGTAGGAAGATTCTAAATCGATGGCGGCGACTGGGAGGTGGAAAGGCCACGTGGGTCAGATGAGATACCGAAAGCGGCGTATCGACGGCTGCTTCTTATCGCGGGGCGCGATAACACTTAGACGCCCCCAGATCACTCGATAAACACGCTATCGACGCCGGCCACGTCTACCGGTCATCGCTTTCGCGCGCGCAACTGCAAGCTCCAAGGATATATATATGTACAAAGAGCTTCCTATTCCGTTCTCGAGCCTCGTCGTATTATAGTTTTGCCGCTGGAGATTTTTGTCGATAAGCTTCTGGGAGAGCGAGGGAGTTTTTTTTTCGTGGCGACGATCTGTATTATTTTGGATATTAAAGGCTTGGAGGTTCGTGTTTAAAAGCGCAGGCTTGGAGGTTTTATGAAGGAATGAATGTTAATGTTGATATCAATTTAAAAAAAAAAAAAAAAACACTCGAGTGATAACAATTTTGAGGGAAATCCACAACTTGATCTTCTGCGCTTATACAAGAATCAAACCGGACGACAGATAAACATTTATTGCAAATCGGCACTTTATCCCAATTTGAAGAAGGAATTAAACGAAATTAAAGCCGGGATCTCTTGAGCAAACGAAAGAGGAAAGAAAAGAAACGAGCATCGAGTATATTTACGGGCTCTCCAAAATTGTGGGAAGATCTCGATCTCGGAGCAAAGCGAAGCGAAGGAAGTCCCCCCCCCTGGCCGCAAAAATCTGATACACCCCGGTTTTTGCATGGCGTGCGCCCGTCGTTCAATTGAAAAGGATTGACGGTTCGTTCGGTCGGCGGAGATCTCTGCGGAGAGGCCCCGAAAAGAAAGGGCTCCGCAGCTCTCTCTCTCTCTCTCTAATAAAAAGAGGTTGGTTTTCGGAAGATTTCGCCAGGAGGGAAGAGAGAGAGAACTGGTTCGCGCCGCAGGCAGATCGCGAAGATACAACGTCCCGCACTTGGGGCCTTTATATGAGCGCGGCTGATGTATCGTCCCGTCCCATCGGCCCTTTTCTATTCTTCATTTCTTGCCGTTCCGCTCCCTTTTTTCGCCGCGATTCTCGCAATTAAATCACCGCCCTCGATCGCATCTCTTGCCGGCTGCTCCTGCTGCTGCTGCTTCTTTTCGATTTCTTTCTGGAGGGGGAGAGTCGTATTGCGGAGGCGAATTTTCGTTAATTAATTGCCCCGTGGCTGCACTCGTTGTTTCGCGGGTACTCTCTAATTAGCCGCTTGATCTCTGATGTCACCGGTGGTGCTTTGCGCATAGTTTAACTGCAGTGACTATTTGGCGAGATAAGCTAAGTTGGACTCGATTGTATGTTACGTGTTTTATTGTGTGGAGTCCTGAGAAAGCCGTGTAGCTTTGTTCACGTGAAATATAAAGAGATATTCTTTCAAAATAAGTAAGTAGATCTGAAGATATTATAAAAAAGGGTTTTAGATTGCAAAGATTCTTCTAGGAAAAAGCCGTACGTCATTCATCGAAGTTTCAATATTACATGGCAGAGTTCAAATTACAAAGTTTTATATTTGAAGATTTTCCAAATTTAAACAGGAAGCGGAAAAGATTATAACACGATAAAGATGATGAAATAAGAAACTTTGAAGTACTATTACGTACAAGGTAAAGGAGAATAATTAAGAAAGTACGCAAAAACTTATACATCTAAAAAACACTCCATATTTTAAAATCCATCCCAATTCGAAATTGAAAAGTAGAAACGTGCCTCGACCAAAATCCACAATGATAAATCAACATACAACGCTGCAATTCCTCCTCCTTTTACCACGAACAAAATTCACTTACCCACTTACCCGCCAAGAACAAACATTTCCAAAGCGCGCGCGCGCGCTCGTCGTCGTCCCCCCCGAATAATCGTCACGGCGAGCGTAAAATTTCATTAACGCATAATAAAGCCATTACGCCCTCGGGGCGCACCGCATCGTTCATTAATCGCGGCCCGCTTAGGCATCGAGGAGGAGAAGCGGTCGGCTGCGTGCGCGTATATATATACGGGGCGAGAGTAGGCGTGAAAGAGAGAGGGCCCCGGTCAAATTGCCGGACGAGCGGCCGAAATTAACCTCCCAATTTCTGCGGCTCGTTCGCTAAATAATCGATTGCCGAGTGCACGCCGGCCGCCTTGCCGGGGAGAGAGAAGAGTGGGGGAAGGGGGGGGGATCGCTCGGCAACAGGTGCGAGGGAAGAGGCCCGTATACACACGATGCACTGCTCCCCGTCGAGCCCAACAGCTGATTGCTGCCGGTCTATTATCGACGGTTATGGATTTTTTGCACGCTAGTTTGCCAGCCGCTTTAACTTAGCGCTAATTCGTATTAAATATTCTTTTGACTCGGGTGTTTTAGCTTTTTCTGAGGTAATCGAGCGAGGTGGAGTTAATTGATTAGTAATTAAAGGCAATTTCGGGGTAATTAGGTGAGGTGAGGTCACGATGGACAAAAATTTCGGTAACCTGTTTATGTAAGCCATTACTTAATATTTTTTTCATAGAAAAAATAGATTATAATGAGTTACATCAGTGTTAAGATGATTTAGAGTAAACAACAGTGTTATGATTAATTTTTTTTTTTTATTTTAAAATCTATTTACTACACAGTTATCATTACACAGAATTAAAAACCAACAAGTTACATAATGCGAGCAACTTACAATAATTCCAGGCAACAATCTCGATAAAAAAATTCGCTCTCCCAAGAAACAATAGGCCCTATAATTCAAGCTCATAACGAACTTTCCCATCCTCTAGATCTGTAACTAAGCGGGGGATCCCCGCGGTCGATCCGCCTCGCGCGGGGCGGCGCGGCGATCGACAGCCGATAACGGCCCCTGCCAACTATTCGAGGCAGAGAGAGAGAGAGAGAGAGCGGAGTTACGGCCGTTCGCGCTCGCCGATTTATTTATTAATCGCTCGGCGCATTTTTCTTTTCCCCCCTTCTGGCGAGAGTCATTTGCCAAACGACTGTATCAATTACTGGACTCGTTCCTGCCGCCGCCGCCGCCGCCGCCGCGCGAGATTTGCATGGGAAGAAGGATGCCGAGTAATTGCCCGGTGATCGTTATACGCTTGTTTCTTGCGTCGCTGCTGCTGCCGCTGCTGCCGCCGATGCTGGAATTATTTAATGGTCTAATGATATAATTATTATGATAGTGTGGATGGGAGACACTCGCTCGTGATTATCGGGGAGATTTATGGGGAAATTGTCGGTTGCGAAGTGTCCCGTGGTTAAAGAGGTAATCGGTAATACGGATTGTAAATCATATTGTTTTTACGTGAATATATGAATAAAATTTTGAGTGTGGCTTTTACGCTTACATCTGGTATATTTATTTTATAAAAATTAAAAAGATATTCAAAGGAACAATGATGAGTTTTCAATATAGTTTTCGAATCACACGGATGTAATTTTGATTGTTATTAACGGTTTAACGAACAAATAAATCTGCCGCAATAACATCTCTTTAGCAACCTATATTTTCATTTCGAGCATTTATTGTCTGCAACAACACGTGATATTTCACTCCATTACAATCCAGCGTTTACAGGCAACAATAATATCCAACAACAGTTACTCTAATACGCCATGTAATTTATAAGTTTACAATTTATTCGTCGTTCGGGATACATCTGAAACAATGCGTCGTAACGCGTTGGCTGCAGCGATTCACGGAGCGATGACTGTTAAATTATTGTTTCAAGATTAGGATCGAAAACGCGCTTACTTGCCGCAATGATTCTTGTAGTTTCCCTTTATCATATCGGCAGTATCGGCTCCGACATAAATCAATAATCTGCCTTTCTCCTTTCCGCGAAAAATTTCAATTATTTTTCGAGCAGCAGCCGCGCGCAGCCTTTTATTGTCTGTCGACGGCGGAATTATTCAATTTTATACGACTCGCCGATTTTAAGTAAGGAAGTACCTACTGGCTTTTTTTTTTCTTTTATCGAGTCGTATGCAGCAGACCCGCATGTTTTGTCGCGTCTGCGTGCTTGCGGACGCTTTCCTTATACCTATATACCTGCGCTGCTGACAGCAGAACCAATTTCTTTCGAAAATTCATGCTGGTTAATTTAACGGGTTTTTTTACCGGCAACAGTTTTTTTTTCTTTAAGGATTATCTTTGCGCGGCAGATGTTGCGGTGAAAATAAAAAAAATTTACAGCGTAGATCTGCATAAAACGTCGTAGAAAAAAGTTTACTTACAAGGAAGGTATTTCAGGTGTACCTCGCCGATTTTTTCCATTCTATGATATGTTGTAGAGCGTCAAAAATGTTTTTTTTATCGAAATTTTTTAATGAAACCGCCATTAATCACATTTAAAATAAGTTTATCGAATGCAAATTAAAAAAACTAAAGTTGACGTGTTAGGATTTTCAATAATAGCTCCTTTTAACGATAAACTTATTTTGATTACGAAATTTTTATTACGAAAAAATTGCAAGAAATATATATCATAGAAAATAAGGAATGCAACCCTTTAAATAAAAGTCTTATATGCTTCGATTTTCAAAAAGTATTATCCACCCCTAAGACAGAAGCAAGTTGCTTGTATTATAAAAGAAAATTAAATGTCTATAATTTCACAATTTACGACGTCGTGCGACATGAAGGATTTTGCTGTGTATAGAGAATGATGCGAAAAGAGGGGCTAACGAAGTGTCTTCCTGTCTACTTAATTACATACAAAAAAAGGTTGAAACCAGTATTAATAATTTTAGTTTATGGTCAGATAACTATGGAAGACAAAACAGGAATACCATAGTGTTTGCGATGCTTGTATACGCCTCGGCTAAATACAATATTACAATTACTCAAAATTTTCTCGAGTCAGGTCACACTCAAAACGAAGGTGACGCAGTTCACACAGCAATTGAGAGAGGCACACTAATGAATGGTGCGGAATAATTCGTAAAGTGAAAGTAAAAAAATCCGAAATATCAATTAATAAGAGTATCATACGACATGATTTATGATTTCAAGAAACTAGCTGTCAACCGAAATTGGAATAAAGTAGCAATAAAGAAAGGCCGAGAGAATAGTGAATCTATCGGAGTTTCAAAAATAAGACAAGTAATGGCTACAAATGGATCACTGAACCAGCTTAAATAAAAAAAAACATTCATCACTAGATATAAAAGGCATCACGCTAACGTAAAAACATTCATTTTAAAAAACACTTATTCTGATATTCAAGGAGTTACGGCAGAGAAGATGAAAGATTTATAAACTTTATGTAACATGAAGATAATACCCCACATAAAAATAATTTATATTACTTTTACCAAGATTTTATACTTTTATTTTTAAAATTTGTAAAATTTTAATTCTACATAATTCGTACAAAATTTGTGTACAAAAATATAAAAAATGTGAGCTCCTTTAATAGTCATCGGTTGCTAATTTTGTCATGAGAAGTGTAAAAGGTTAGGATGCGCCACCAAGCGGAATTAATTTTATTTTTTACGACTGGCGTTTGGTGGCGCATCCTAACCTTTTACACTTCTCATGACAACATTAGCAACCGATGACTATTAAAGGAGCTCACATTTTTTACATTTTTGTACACAAATTTTGTACGAATTATGTAGAATCAAAATTTATAAAATATTGGTAAAAGTTATATAAATTATTTTTACGTGGGAAGGAAACTTAAGAATTGTAATTTTTGGGTCAGTTTATTCGAAAGTAGCTTAAATAAAGCAAAACATTTAATCTGCATTTAGCTTATATATAACTTTTAAATCCCGCTAAAGCTCAAAGTGAAATTTCACAAGCATAAGAATATCTCGAAAATTTCAGAAATTTTCCAGCTTTCGAAAGTTGGAGAAAAGTCGCGTTACGGTAATTTCCTCCCGAAGTGCAGTGCCAGTGCCACATTATTCGCGACGAATCTCGAGCGAAACCTTTTCAAGCGTCCAATTTGAGAAAAGAAATTTGATACATTCTTTAAAAGTTGTAAAAATGAGATGCATTTGTCTTCGAAAATGGGGGTATATCCCCCAACTCGGGCCCGAAGCAGGTCAGACGCGCGCGGCCGTAAAAAGTCCGGCAGCCCAGTATTCCGTTCATTTAATAAAATATCACGTCAAAAGGGTCCCCCCCCCTCCCTCGAATCTCCTCGGAAAGATTTGAGCGGCCCGCCGGCAAATTTGGCTCTCGTAACTATACGGCGAATCGTCGAGCGTCGCATCGAGAGGAATATGTGCAGCGCGCAATACGCGCATTCCGCGCAGCCTTGGCTACGCCGCCGTCGTCGTCCTCGTCGTCGTCGCGAGTGAATAGAATTTTTGTAGTTCTTTACTGCGTCGCGAGGCTACGCCTTCCTCCGCACCTCCTTTGCTACAAAGGACGATTTGTGCTCCAGTTCTCATTTCGGAATCTGAAAATAAATTTCCATAGCGCACTTCCGGAATTCGTATCGCGCGCGCCCCGGCGACGAGCTTTACTAAATCCTCGGGCATTTTCCGCTCGGCGGGAGAAGCTCGACGGATCTATTTTTTCATGAATAACAAGTTTACAAAGTTCTTTTTTTCCTCTTAATTTGCGAACGAAATACCCGACGCGGAAGTATTCTTGCAGTTAAACGCGGTATTATTATTATTATTATTTTTTTTTTGTAGTAAATGATTTATGGTCTGGATATTTTTATGAATACTGCAGCTTTGAATGAATTTTCTTGTCAAGAATTATGCATCGAACGTCCCGGATATTGAGTTTTAAATTATTATTCATTTCTTTTTCTTATAATTTGATTCCGGGGGTTTCTGAAATGAAGGAATATTTTACATTAATTATTTTTGGAGTAATAAAATTCAAAGGAATTATTAATGTACAAGTTGTTTAACCAATTTCGAAGCATAATTTAATTTTAAACGTAAACGCTCTTATTTAGTTTTTAGATTAAATTCCGATTTTTGCAGTAATCAAACATTTCAAAGATTCAATATTAAATTTAATATTAATTTAATTAATATTAAATTACATCCAAGTGCGCATTATTTGTAACAAATCCATCGAACCAGCAGTGCTTTAATCGCAAATCAGGCGATATTGCATCGTGTAAAAGCCCAATAACAAATCGTTCAGCCCCCCCGACAAAGGTTTAATTTAAGCACCGCCTTGTCCCGAACAGGTCCTGTACGTGGCTCGTTTCGCGGCGGGCTTGTCGCAGGGTATTGGCTTCTGCGTGTGCTACATGTACGTGGGCGAGATAGCATCGACAAGTACCCGCGGCATCGCCAACGTCCTCATGATAATAATGCTCAATCTTGGCGTACTGATGGCCTTCGCCGTCGTGCCGATTCTGAGCATCGCCGAGAACGCCTGGCTGAACGTCGTCCTGTCGGCGCTCTTCATACTCGTATTCTGGTTCATGCCGGAGTCGCCGTACTTTCTCCTCATGACCGATCGCCCGGAGGAGGCTGAGCACGTTCTCGAGAAGCTGCGGGGCAAGCCGGACGTCTCCGAGGAGATCGAGGTCATCGAGAAGTCGCTGAGGAGCATGAAGAAGCTCGTGGAGAGTCAGAAGACTTCGGTGAGGACTCTGCTGACCGACAGGGCTACCATTAGGGGTATTGTTATTCTAGGACTTTTCTCCGTCACCCATCATTTCGGAGGCTACACCGCTGTGATGACGTACGGCCAGAAGATATTCAAGGACTTGAAGATCACTGCCATGTCCGACCACCTGGCCAGTATTATAAACGGAGTGGTTCAGTTGATTTCTGTATCGCTGACTAGTCTGTTCGTTGACCGGTGGGGTCGCAAGCCTCTGATCGCCGTATCCGGTATTCTCTCTGGACTCTGCAATTTGGTAGTGGGTTTGTACTTCTACTGCCAGGAGTACACATCCTGGGACGTCACCTACTACTCCACTTGGCCTCTGGTGGCTGTATTCTTAGTGGTATTTGCCTTCAACTGCGGTCTTCTCATTGTCCAGGGTATCCTCCTGTCGGAGGTGTTTGCACCCGAGGTCAAGGCCCTCGGCGTCTGCGTGGTAACGATGAACGGAGGATTCCTGTGCACCGTCGGTGCCAAGCTTTACCTGATGGTGGCCGATACCTGGCAGTACGGGCACTCGCCTCCGTTCTTGTTCTTCGTCGTCGTTGTTTGGGTCGTTACGGCAATTTTGCTTTACATCACGCCAGAAACCAAAGGTAAGAACTTGCTGGAGATTCAAAAGGCGTTGCTCGATTGAACGGTGGCGCGTCGGGAGCGAACGGCAAAGTAATTGAGAGTCTTAGGCGAGATTCTCAAGCTGATCTTCGGAAAGCCGCTTAAACAATTGCGGGCAATTGTACACCTGCTGCTGGGTAATTAAAAAGCTTTACCGAAGGTGGATAACAACGAATAATATTGAAACAAGACTGCATTGTCATTGTGACGAAATGTGCAGATATGCAAGTATTTTTTAAAGTTTTTTCCATCCAAGCATAAATAATCGGAATTAATATATTATCCATTTATTGTTCAGAAAAGTAAAAAAAAAAGAAAGATAAAACAGTACATTTTCTTAGCGAGTGATAATGATCTCTTTGTATAGCTTTGATATCTTTTTAAATAAACTTTGAGACTGAACCGATAACAGAAGTTACTGCCAAGTATGGCTTCTATTAAAATAGATACGTGCTAATAACGTCTCACATTGTTGGTCAATTTTAGTTTATAAGTACTTCAAAATAAGTAAATATAAATGTTCAATACGTTTTAGAAAATTTTTTGACAGAAATACCATTTTTTTTACAAATTGCACTTATTTTTCGTGTAATAGTTTTCGATAATAGAAATGTTTTTACTATTCATAATAAGTAAGCTTCAAGATAGTTCAATTCAATCAACTATTTTCTCATGTTCTGTATTTATATTTTAGAAATATTTAAGAGTTTTTATTAAAAAAAGGAGATTGGTTCAAAAAAGTAATTGAAAAATTATAAACTAATGTACAGACTTTCAAAATTCATTTAAATTTTTGTTCAAGTTTGAATTTCTTATATAATGATAAATTTTTATGTTGATTTATTGATATTGATAATTTTCATAAATTGATGAATTTAATTAAACGCTCAAAAGCACGATTCATCACAAGGTATCAATCAATCTTCTATATTTGATATTGAATTCGTACTTTTTAAAAACTTCTACAAATTACAATAGAAAATTTTGTTCAATGTTAATCAATTTTTTAATTAAATTGAAAAGTGTATATGCGAGTATATTCACATTATAAAACAACAACTGAATAAATGATATTATATCATGCCTAAAAGCGATCCTGTACTTAAGCCATTACGAAGATTATACAAAAATAGTATAGTTAATCCATTTTCCCGCCCTCTTAAAATATAAGTGATACTAAGTACGCAGAAAATGGATATTTCGAAACACAGCAGCGCATATTGCAGAAACTCTTTTACATAGTAAGCATGTGCAGGCTACATGCAGCAATATCCTATGGCTACTGCATTATTACTCAAGCCGAATATTTATTACCGAGAGTTGCAGCTTATTGTTAAAAAAGCGAATTTTTTTTTATCCCGCACTAAATAAAATACAAGATTAAATGGAGCCTCTCTCGAAAATTATCCTTCCGTAATTGAAACGCAGGATACTTCTTGAATAAAGCAAAACTGTAATTGCGCTGCAGCAATATGTTTGGTTTAAATTTTAGCCGAGCAACCGATTATTTTACTACGTACTAAGTTGTTACAAAAAATTCTCTTCCGTGCATTTAGTAAGACTTACATTCAAAGGAATATATGGCTCCAATATTTTGTATGTGTAAATAAAAATACGCAGTTATTAAAAAGTGTCAACGAAGTAAAATAATAAAGCAATCATATTTACGTATTAAAATTACAGGTGAAATAAAAAAGTTTATATCAGTTTGGGTGATTGAAAAATATTGAATTTTTTCATGCTATAAAAAAAGTTAAAATCAAATACGTAATGAAAATATTTGAAATAGATTTGTAAAGAATTATTTTGATTGTAAAAAATAACGAATATGATATTTAGTTAAAAATGGATTGTTATTTATACGGTGTTTTGTTTATATAACATTTTTTGTAACTGAAAGAATAATAAAAATTATTGTGAGCAAAATGGAATTTATTTATTATTTATTAATTAAAAAAATTTTTTCTTTTTGACACGATACGTACAAATAAAACAATTGATGATTTATGTATAGAAAATTAGAATTTCGTTTGTAGAATTTAAATTAAAAATAAAAATACTGTTTTCATACCTTACATTGTTTGTAAATACTACAAAATAGATGACCCACTTTTTTATCATAAAATTTTTACAGTAAACTGATAACAAAATCCATCATCCGTTCAGTCTACAAATCACCACAAAAAGAATCACCTCGGAAGAAAAAAAAGAAGCCTCGCCTCACTCAGAATCTTATTACAACGCCGAAACTAAGGCGTCCTTCCCCATTTTTCAGACGATCAACTCGTTCGTCCAGCAAAATACAAGCCCGCTATTTTCGAACAGCGCCCGGCCACCGAACACGTCCAGAATATGGGCTCTCGGTCGGGAAAGTTATCCCTCTCGGTAGGGGGAGGGGTGCGAGAGCTTTTCAGGCTCTCCCGGCCGCAGCCCCGACGCGGGAGGCGCGAGAGCTCGAAAACTTTCGGGCTTTAAGATCTTCGAAATCAGTGCTATTCGCTCCTACAGAAATTGCTATTGGCAGAGCCATTAGACGCTCGGAATTAGTTTCTACGCGGGCCAGATATTCGACCTCGTTGTCGGCGGCTCGACGCTGCTTTCTCTCGCTACTGGGCTTCCACTTATCTTACTTTATACTCGAGATTAATACTCTCATTCGACTCTTTGCCGCTCCGCGCCGAGAGAGCCCGGTTTTAAGCTGGGAAAGCCTTTTGTTTCAGCCGCGAAACGTTGAATTGGACGGTGCAGATTTAAGGGGGGCTTCTTAAATTGCGTAAGTCGAGAGAACTTTTTTTCTCTCTCTCTCTCTCTCTCTACGTAATTAGTTAGTTTACGGGGCGACGAAGATTTTCAAAGCAATAATTTAGCGGAGTATATACGCGGGCGAGGTATTTAGTGCATACGTCAACGGTTTCGGATGGAAAATTATTAGCGCCGGGAAGAGTTTGCAGAATCGATCGAATTTAAACTTTAGTTTCCGCGCAAAGTTCGAATTGAATTTTACTTAGCTATTACAAAACTCAACAATTACGTTTGAATTTTAAGCTGCAAACATATAACTAACCTCGGGGCATTAAATTTTAGTTTTCAAAAAATAAAGTTCAATAATTGTAGAACGTTTCGTTACTTTATAATTAAAGGCTTTAAATCTGTACTATTTTATAATTAAATTTCAAACCGCGTCGACGGCTTGTAATTTCGCATGAAATAGTTTTGCAGTCGTGCTTTTAGATTTTTAGTTTAAATTCATTTCGATAGTAAATTCTCAAAATTCTCAAAATTCTTCGTATTTAACAACGTTAACGTAAATGGTACCTAATCTAATCCGCAATTTCCATTGCTTTCCAGTCGTTTAATTCACGTACAATTTCAGCATCGTACTCACCTTTATAATTAAACAAAAATCCAACCGAAATCTCAAAATTAAATAATCCGTTTTCGGGGCGTTATACCAGCTCGAAATCCGCGGCAATAAAAAATGTTTGCTGAAAACGCGAATCCCCATCATCACCGCCGCGTCGCACCTTTCGAAATTAATTACGCCGCGACAAAAGTTATCTATTGTGCGTTATTCCGCCGCTCGTTCTGGTTTTCCCGAGACTTCATAAAGCCCCGTCCCTTTTTTTTTTGCGGGCTAAAATAATCAGTCTCATTTTAATTCAATCTCTCGCGCGCCGAGATCCCCGGCTGGCGCGGCGCTGCCGGTTCGCCCCGCGTCGCGAGCTGGTTTATTTTGACGCCGTAATTGAATTAAGTCGTTGCAGTTTAATCTCGCGGCGCGCTAGACAACCTGCTTTCTTCGAGGAATGGCGCAGGGAGGCGTCTTCTTTGTAGTACCTAAAAGACGGGGGAATGACGAAAACGCCCGGGGTAAAAGTGGAGGAGAAAGAGAGAGAGAGAGGATTCAGCGAGGCTGATGCCTAATATTGAATGAGCTTGCTTTCGGATCTTTTTCGCCGGAGTATGGAGGGTGTAATAATTCAGCGGGAAAAATGGACGCGCTCACTTTTTTAGTGTTTCGCGGAGGCGAGAATTTATTTAGAGGTTTAAGTTTGAGATGTTTTTTGTTTATTTTCGGCCCCCGTTGAAATGATGGAGAACTTTTCGGAAATAATTTCGGCGAGGATACATTTGGAAATTGATTTTTAAATAACGGATTATACTTTTAATGCGCGACAAAAAACGCGCGCCGTTGAAATATGTCTGACAGCGAAATAATCAAAGCTATTTTCTTTTAATAATTCGTGACGTATGACCCACATGAAACGGGGGGAGTGATAACGTACGATTTTAATAAATTTTATTTTCGTACATTTGACGCGACACCGAAGATAACTAAAAATCCATCATTGCATTTTATGATATTGTAGGAACGAGAAGTAAAGGGGAATTAATCATTATTGGGTAGAATTATTAGTGATTTTAAATTAATAATTTGGCGTTCTATATATTTTATGCGACGGATAAATTCCATGGCAAAGTTTCAGAGTAGCTTGAAAATTAAGGAAAATATGATAGTATAAAGATTATAATATTATAACGTCATGATGAAACTTTCAAGAATGATAACTTTTTCAGTACTGCAGAAAAGTTAAAATGAAAATTATACCGTGAAGGAGTGAATTAAGGTCAACACTATAAACCGTAAAATAAATTGACAAAGCCAATATTGCGGTTTTATTAAGAATAGTTGCTAACTTTTCTCTCTGCAAAGAAAAAGGTTTAAAAAGAAATTGAAATGGAAAGCCAGATATAATACGCTTCATTAACCTTTTTAATAAAACATCTTATTTATACATTTCTGAAGCTTTTTAATAAAGTGGCCGATTGCCGATAGCATCTACATAGAATATTTGCAGGCATCTTGTATTAAAGAGAAGTAATATTGCATCATCAGTAACTTCATTCAACAGATTACAAAGTTTAATTGAATGTATGTGTTCTAGTAAGTATTAAAGGATGAATAAGGTTTCACTGCAGCTGATTATTATAACACTACAATACATTTTCGGGAAATATTAATTTTTTAATTATATAAACTATGAAGATATTTTTGAAGATTTTAAATCTCGTTAAATTGCTTTACATCAAACTGTTTGCGGTTTTTACTACATTCTCTTTGCGACGAATTTGAAATATTCGCGATCGAACTATTCACAATATTTCTAATGGAATCCCTGGATAATTAAAATGATGCAGAGTTGATTGCTGCAATAAATAGCGTCGAAATTTCGATGTTGGAAAGAAAATGTTACATATTTAAACAAAATTGCGTAATCAAATTCTACATTTCAGTGCTTGAATGAAGTAGCAGAAGCCCAATTATCGACAGTTTCTCTTTGAAGCCTAATTAATACGGGCTGAGTGAACCATTTGTAAATACGCATTATTAAGTAAACAATCAGATCATAACCTGAAACCGTAATTTGACATCGATTTTAATGAAGCCGACATTTTTAGTCCTCTATAAACCAATAATGCTGTTAATTAAAATTTCAAAACTTATAATATATATTCATTTTTCACATTCCTAATGCGCTTCAACTTACACAAATTCTAATACGCTTCGCGGATAAAAATGAAGATTTTATTAAGATAAATGAATTTTCGGATAATCACCTGAAAGCTGTAAGTATAAATAGCAAGGTTACCATTCTACCGTTAGTAATAAACTCATCTCACAATCAGAAGTCTTCCTTCACGAATTTGTACCTAAAAAAGAAAATTATTACTTATAGCTAAAAAGAAAATCGTACTAAAGAGCAGCTACACGTATCCCCATTGCGTCACAAGTCTCTCGGTCAAGTGCAGCCAAAGTAAACGCAGGAAAACAATTAGACCTCGTCGTATTCCGACGGGGGAGGAGGAGGGGGGGGGGGCGCCAGTTGACTCCGCCGCTGCGTTCGCGAAATCCGCAGGCGCGGTGCGCCGTGCGCGCGACTACGTCACAAAGCCCCGGCGACGCATCCCTAGTTGGGTAAACACAGATACCCGCACTCCGCGGAGTATGCACGTACATATATAAAGCAGGGAGCGGGGAGGGAGGGGGGGAGGAGGGGGGGAGGGGGGGCAAACCGGAAGGAGATAGAGGGAGAGAGAGAGAGAGCCTACGCCGGTCGACCAACACCAACTTGTCCTTCCGCCACGGACGAGTAGACCGCGAGCTAAGTACACAATTATATCATCGGGCCAAACACACTAACGATCGCTGACACACAAACAAACAGCTTCGACAAACAATGTCGTCGTCGTAGCTGCCCTGCGAAGGCTAGTTTGCCCGATACAAGAGCGGAAGCCCTGCCCCTACCCGCTGTCTGCGGCCTTTATATATTCAACCGAGCTCAACAATAGGTTTATCCCCCGGCCCCCCCCCCCTCGCTCTCTCTTGCGCGAGCTTCCTCCCGGCTTTCATCGTCTTAAAGGCTATTCCCCCGAGGCTGCGCCCGCTGGACACGAATTTAGCTCGCGGGATCGCATCCGCAAGTCGCGGCGGCCCGCCGAGACGCCCCCCCTCCACCCCGCTGACGCGCGACCATTCAATTAAATCGACGCGTTTTATGACGTTTCGCGTGTGTTCCGTCGCGAGCTTCCGCGCGTTGTCGAATTCGATTACGCCTGCCGGGAATTCAATGAGAACTGATTGGGAGGCTCTCGAGTCTGGCTAATTTGCGCGGGCGACCTTATTTCTAATCGAGTTCTCCGGGGACGCGTAAGCGAGACATTTTTTTTTTCTCTGTCGAGGGTCGCTCGGATTTTTCGACCGCCCATTTTCGCGAGAAATTTAACAGTTGTATTTTCGGACAATTATTATAACGAGACGGGTAACGTGATTTAGTGGCGAATTTCTACTAAAAGCAGTGGCAAATATTGCGCAGCCCCGTAATCGGGTTATCCGAGTTTAATATTAGTTCGTTACATGAAAAGATACTAATTAATAAATTTGATTACCTGCTGATTTTGGAACGTCCGCGGAGGTGCACGTGAATTCGAATACGCGAGTGTAGATTTTTTTGTTTAAATAAATTTCAATCAATCCCTTTCGGCAGTGATACCATGTTTTGAAGAATCAGTTAAAAATTTTACAAATTGAATATTTTTTCACTTTTCTACGAAAAGTTTGTGTATTATTTTTTTAAAAATTCTAGTTTTAGACAAAAACATCGGTTAATTCACGTAGAAACCTGTAAAAATGTTGCTCAATCAATTAAGAAGTAATACAAATAGTTTTATCGGAGTTTTAAAAAATAATTGACTTAAAATTGATAGAGAAAAATAAAAATGGTTTTATCCGCGCGCAGTATGAAATATCGATTTCACGTCGCTATCGCACAATTATTAAGCTCCAAATTGGAAAAACACAGATTACCTTAAAAAATATTTTCCCGTCATTCCGGCGAAGATCGAAAATTAAGTACGCGCGGCGGCACAAAGCGCTTCTTAAAACGAAATCGAAATCGTATCACGCAAGAGGTAGCAGCGAGAGAGAGAGAGGGGCTCAATTCGAATCTTCCGGGCTCTGCGCGTAATGCGTTAGCGGTTATGGGCGAGAGAGCGCCGCGCACGAAGGTGCATTTCGCTCGTCCAAGCTCCTCGTTAAAACGTTCCAACTGCGGTCGCTCGAGCAAAGTGTGAAAGCAATTAGTTCGCATTTGCAATTTACAGTGCTATTTGATTCGCGGAGAGGGAAGGAGAGTTGTATATACACGCAGGGCGCCCTTAACCTCGCTGCGTTACGCTGCGTGCGCTCGTTTCGTTCTCGCTGCTGCGGTTACATCGATAGGACTTGTGAACTTGAAGCGAGCCTCGCTGCTACTTTATGGGTGGACGGGTAGTCAGACGTTCGCTCTGAAATGGAATTAATTTGTCATTTAGAGAAAGCTGCGAGACGATAAAACTGGTATTTAGCAAAGGGCCGGGGAGATGCAGTAAAAATGTGTTTCCTGTATTTTTTTGCGACTTATGATGATTCACTTGAGGAGAAGAAGGATTGAATTCCTTTTGAAGAAAAAGCCTAAAATTTAATTAAAGAACTTTAAAAGAGGAATTTTATTTCTTTAATAATAAAAATAAAATTGTATCGATTGTGAATCAAGATGTCGAAGTTTTATTCAGCTAAAAAATCTAACGATATTTTTAGATATTTAATTAATTTGAAAAAAAATAGATCGATTTGTAAAATTTTTTTATTTTCAATCAATTACTTAACGAACTTGACGTTTTTAATTAACTTTTAAAAGATAGCTTTGCGATGAGATTTGTTCATTTTCAATCAATCATTTAGCAAGTTTAATTTATTTGGAAGACCTTTATTCATCATTCGAATCATGCAGCACCGACAAATTTTATTATGATGTAATTTGATTTCATGAAGATATAAATTAATACATATTTTGAATTAGTAACGATATTTAAACTCGTTCTTGTTTTCGTTGATTTTTATAGTCATTTTTATAGAAGCGAACACTAAAAAAAGAAAAAAAAAACGAAAATATATACTTACATGACAAAGCAATGTGCACTCATTTTGTCTGACCATTCAAGGCTGTATCTACTTAAGCGCACCCGAGCATCGTTAGGTGTGTATCATCCAACGTAACTTTTTTCAAAATACCTCCTAAAGACTAAATTTTTTTGAAGCCACATCCTCCCGCTTCCTCGTGTCCGGCCCGGGAGCCCAATTAGCTCGCTCCTCCTAATGAAGAAAACACGCGAGAGCGAGGTATATAATATTCCTCGCTCGCGTGTCTTCCCCGTCCGCTTCCTTTTTCTTGCCGGACAGCTCTCGGTCCGGGGGAAGTACCCGCGCGGGCCGCTCTCTCTCTCTCTCTCTCTCGGTAATTTTTTTCCCACTCGCGCTCGACTGCAGCTGTCACGGATTAGCTCGCTCGGGGACCAGTAGCGAGCAGCGGCGCTCCCCGGAAATATCAAGCCCGAGAGAGGGAGAGAGAGAGAGAGAGAGAGAGAGAGAGAGCAACAGAGGGAACTCGAAAATGGCTCCGCCGAATGTTCGAGGCTTCGAGCCAAACACAATTATCTGCCCGAGCCCGAGCGCTTTAATATATTTCCCTCTCTTTCTCTTCTCTCTCTCTCTCTCTCGACCCTTAGCTTTTTCTCTTTCGTCCGCGCGTAAAGAGCACTGCAGCCCGGGATTCGGTATATTAAGGGAGGCAAAACTACATTTTCCAGAGCCATTCTCCTCATCCTGTTTAACGTACTTTCTTCCCGGCGCGCTTTTGTCTCTCGCTTTCTTTTTAGCGCTATTTTTTTTTAGCTACCGCCGCCGCCGCTGCCGCTCGTTTCTTCAATTTATACGGTTTACACGTGACTTTTGCACGTCCCGGCGCTCGAGCTTTTCGCGCTTTTTTGATTTCTTCCGCTTCGCGGGACGGGCCCTTTTGTCAGCTGAAAATTCGAATGGATCGGCAAACTAAATCAGTAAATTTGAAAAAATGAGAGCTTACTTGAAATATAGAGCTTGGAGGCTGGGTTACTGTAATTTTTTTAATTTTTTTAACAACATCACTGCTACTGAATTAATTTTATCGTGAAGCTTAAGTTACGGTCGAACTTAATGAGAGTATTTTAGTGCTGTAATCATAAAAAGCTTCGCTTTCAATAGAAAATTACTATTTAGAACAATTTATGGCACAATATAAAATCCCGTATTGATCTTCTCAAGCAAAAGGCGATAAAAAGGCGTTTAAGTATTTTTCATCTTATGCCAACGTACATCTTATGCGGAAAAAATGTTTGATTTTTAAGAAAATTTTAAAAGCTAATTTCACTTCAGAATCAATTGTTCTTGTAATATTTTATTGCACAAGATACTGCTGTATATTTATATAACTCAAATACTAGATAAATAATTTTGAGTATTTTCATTATTTATCAGTAACATACAATTCTTTTAAAAAAATACTAACAGCCGGGAAAATATTGATTTTATTTTAAGTTTTTTAAATCAATGCGGGTTCTATATTTACGGATGTCAGTGATTGATGGAAAAACACATTTTTCAACTTGGAACTGTAAACTTTCGTTTGTAAAGTAAATAGGATTTGGTGATTCGCGCTTCTGTAAAAAATCGTCGATAAAAAAAAACGGAAATAAAAATTTTTATACACTGTCCTAAAAAATAAACATTTAGAGTTACCTTCGTATATGTATAATTATTTTCTATTTCTGTCAACCAACAATCATCTCGTCCTGATTTACAAGCAAAATCGTTAAGCAAACAGTCCACGATTTTCGCTAGTTTAACAAAGCGAAAATTCAATTGCAAGCCCCGCAGCCGCACATTATTAAAGCCCCTCATGATTAATCATTCGCACAGATAAAAATAAGCAGAAGTAATAGTCGGTTGGCTCGCATGACGTACGACGTGGCGCCGTGTGCCTCCTTCGCTTAGCTCCGATATCATCTTACACGCCTATAAACGGCAGGGCGCGCACAACACGATAATGATTCGGCCCCCTCCTTACTTTTCCTTTTTTTATTAAGTACAGGCCCGCGGAGAAAAAAAATGTATAGCGAGAACGCCCTTAGCGGAAGGGAAAAGGGACGTGAAATACGGCGAGCGAGCGAGCCGCTCCATGTAAAACAATAAGGCGAGTGGTAACGCTCGTAAATCATAAAATCACACCCACTTCCATTCTCGTCGGCGGCGGCGGCGGCGGCGGCGGCTTTTCCTCGTCGCGGGGCACGAGAGAGCAATTTCAATTTCATGCTCTTGAGCCCTCGCAGCGAGGCTGTACACAAAGGAGGAGGGAGGTACAAATGAGGAATAGACTGCTTCGATGAGTTCGAGTTTCGAGGCGCGATGAATTTACGCGTCTGTAAGTTCACGGCGAGGTAGAGAGCTGAATAAGAAATGTGCTCTCGTCACGTATAGGTGTAACGAACCGATGATGTATGCAGAGATCGCGCCCGAGTTGTCGGAAAGCTTGGGAAGTTCTTTTTTTTTTTTTTTTTAATTGGGAGTAATTGCTTTCGACGATAAAGTATGTAGTTTATAATTTTAATTCGAATGGAATGTTTCTCGGAATTTTCGATAAAGTTCGAGTTGCTTTGCTGCTTTGCATGTATAATGTAAAAGCATATTTTATGAGTAGATAAGCTATGAGGGTGGTAAGATATACTTCTGCCACTCTGGTCTAAATAACTTAAATTTCACTTATGAAAGTGCATATTCACTTATTGGGAAGCTCGGAGTCGGTCGCATAGAAAAAGTGAATGGTATTATACATTGAATAAATGACGATTTTGCTAATTGTGAATACTTATTGAATTAGGGACCCTTCACTATACTAAAAAATTGAAACTGTTTTTGTACTTAACCTTTGTATTTAACGTTAGACTCCAAATTTGAAAATTTTTTTCTTTGATGATGCATTAAAAAGCTTGTACTGTTTACAGTCAGAGGAATACTCATTTCCCTGCTCTTTCCTGATCCCTTCGAAAGTTTAACATAATAGTTGGAGCTGTTCTTGATCGAATTTCAGTACACGAATTACCGTTCACGATGCAAAATGTTTATATTTAGGAATCAGTATTAAACTTTAACGAGAATCGAAATAACGAGTTGTATTTTTGCGAAAATGAGCCGTCAAATTAATAAAATAGAAAACACCGATTGTAAACAAAACGGAAAACGTTTGTAATTATTAGCTTCTCTGATATTATTATACACGTTATTTTAACGCATCAGTAGAAATTTACTAAAATTTCACATTTATCTCGCGCACAATGAAATTGAAAACTATTTCATTAATTACAACTGAACTTTTGAAAGGGCAATTACTTTTTAATTAACTATTTTGATACTGACAGCTAATTTTAATTATTTTCATAAATTAAACTTTTCATCATTAAATGTAAAAGTTAAATTATAATTTTAAAATAAATTCATTTCTTAGAATTCTGTATGTAATGTTTTTTTCACCTACAGAGAAAAGAGTTTCAGAAAAAATTAATATAATCGCCAGTAACTCGAGAGCAGTCTTCGAACCAGATAAAAATGACTATAAACTAATAAGAAAACAATTAATTTACTCGCAGTTTCAAACGAAGCCCCCTTTCCGATCTGGAAACAAAAAGTATCCATAATTAGTTCGCGAGCGTCGCGGCTTCAAGAATGTCAGGGTGGGGCGCAAAGTGAGACAGAAATTTCGGGTCTTAAAGTGAATAGGCGAGTGCGTGGTAAATTAGGGTCGACTATTCCGGCACACGGCATTTCGCAGCGGTCCGCCGGCGTCCGCGCTCCCCCGAGATGCTGTTACACCGATTTTAGTTTCAAATTTGCATGTACAACGCGCCGCCGCGGATAAGCGTCCGTCTTTGAGTGGCTCTTTCATCTCGGGGCATAATTCAATTAATGCATTCATTGAGCCACCGTAGTCCAGAATGTGTTTGTTGGCGGGAAGAAATTGCCGAGATTGCGAATTGCTTCGCCTCGTTCGTCGGCGAACTCATCTTCTTCCTCATTTTGTGGCTTTAGTTTGAATTAACGCTTAGAGTTTATGGAATCCCGCCGCTACAAAGGAACTTTTTACTCGAAAATAAAAATCTGAAAGTTAATTAAATTAGATATATGAATAGTTTTTATTTATTCTTTTCAATTAATTCTTTGCGTTGTATTTGCAAGTAAATATTCGGGGTTTTGAAATATAGTTATATTTTATTGTGTATTTTTCGTAAAACACGAATGTTAGAGTTAAAAACACTGGATCAAAATTTCGTATCGGTAACTTAAGGCAATCTTGATTTACATAACTATATGAAGTTCAAGTGATTCAAAGATAACGGATTTTTGGAATTACACTCTAGTGTATCTATATGTACCTTTCGCGAGAACATTGATATCTGTTTTCAGGTGAAAAATAGGGGTTTCTATTCCGAGGGTTTAATTGGGTCTGAAAACTTGACCTTAAACTTGAGTTTCGCAACGAGTTGAGAATCAATCATTAACTTGATTTTCTCTCCCAGGTAAAAATAATTTATCTAATTTTTATAATGATTTTATATAAATTTTGTAAAGATTTGGTTCTATAAAATTTA